>BQKZ01005148.1:21376-31878 GCA_036244855.1 Temnopleurus reevesii | reverse complement strand
ATTTTTGGAAATATTTGAAGCCTGAAATATCTAGTTTCATTTCGTGCCAAGATTTAAAAAAATAATTTTGTATTTTAGGAGATATATTGTGCTAAGTACCACGATCAAAAAATGCTCTAGAAAAAGGATACGAATTAATGTGACCCCATCATACAAACATAGCCTAAGTTTGCCACATGCTTCGTAATTGTAAATCATCATTGCATATCTTGTTGGCGTTTGCATCTTTCACATCATTCCAATGCAGAACAAAATGTTGAATGAAAGTTTAATTATTATTTTTTACTTACCGCTGATCTTCAAAATCTTTCCGGGGTATGCTTTCCCCCCGTGGAATTTCACATCTCCCACCGAGCCGACTTGCCTCGCTCCTGGCTCCACATTAGAGAGGCACTCCACTGAAACCTTCCTCTCTTCAGTCCAGTACACGATGCACCACATGTTAGAATTATATTTTTAATTAATAGATATACGGTAGGTATACAATGGAAAACTTTAAGCCTGAAGAAATCTACGAAGAAATCTACGAAAACTATGAGTATACGGTCCTGTACTACGTAGAGAACGATCGCATTGTCATGCAGATGAAAAAGTTTTGCTCGCCTTTCAAATTTCACGGTACAGGAAGTAACGACGATTAATGAAAATGGATAGGGGGAACGCTCTTTTCGATGATAAAATATCGAAACAAAATGTTGAAATCGCACTGTGTATGCTTGATAACTGTTTAAATCTATTAACAGACAATTCATAATGGGAAAATATTTTCTAGCAATGCACATATTTGTGTTTATAATGGTGATTATCATTTTCCTTTTTACCCGTAAGCGAATGGTATAGGCCACATGTTCGCCACGTATGCGATCTTTGTCTGGCGCATGGCGAGAGGCTCCGCTCCCGCGTTTTACCTGCGCAGTGCCGTGTATGCTCGATATACGTGCAAATAATAATTCTCCTTTAAAAACTGATCGGTGCGAGTGTGTTGTGTTAGGAGAATTTGTAATTTGATCAGATTATATCGGGGATCAACTCAAAAGATTAATATCTGTTCAAGTGCTCTATGTACGATACGTGCAATGTAGTTACTTTCAAGAAGATCCGTGGACGATGTTTTACAATTCACTGCTTCCATCGTTGTTGAAATCTCCAATTTCTTGCTATCTACGATTCCTCATCTTTTACGTATTTCTTTTTTTTTATCAGCCATAATCCCTCTTTGCTGTGTAAGATTTTTTTGTTTATTTCTCCCAGGTGAACATATTATAAATGATTATATTTGGTTTGGGTGATAAATTGGTGAGTTTTGTTCGCTACGTTTCGTGTTTGCTGAGTAAGTGGGGTTGTTTTGTCTGCATGGAATCAGGAATATTTTGAACGATGGTTGTGAGCCGAATGACCTTGTCTTTATTCGTCTGATTGATTAGTTATTGCAAATTTTATTGATAATGTGATGGAGATTTCTGAATTATTGGAAAGCTTATGGTATTTTAGGGTTGACAGATGATGAAGGCTGTGATTTTTATTTCAGGAGGTTGAAATTGAAATGGGGGGGGGGGGGGGGCCTTGATGAGTATGATGTTGATGCTCTCGTAAAAAAAGTTAAACTGTGAATCAAATTCCAAATCCCAATATATATAAATGAAAGTAAATTATGAAAGATATATTTGAACCAATATTTTTACTCAATGTAATCAATTTTTAATGCATTCGTGAACCTGCCAACCAAACAAGATTTTATTTTATGGTGAGTCCTGGATTGCTGAAAATTTCCTCCAGACAACGATAATAATCCACCTCATCGCGTATTCATTTCAATACATTAAAAAATCAACGATATTGACTGGTTGGTAGGCATTTGTAGATTGTATATATGTAAATATATAAAATTTGATGAGATTTGAATAAAAATGAATTATATTTATTGAGAAAACATAAACTTTTAAAGACAGTATATTTGCAAGTCTTTCCTTCCTCTTATTTCCTTCTTTCTGTCCTTTTTTAAATAATCATGCAGGTATTTCATTTTGCGCAGCTATAGCTGAGCCAATAATAAATATTTTTGAAAATAATTGTAAAATTTAAATTTGCAATAACACCTCATTGGGAAAGATACAGAATGAAAATAAGTCATACCCAAGAACACATGGGTGTCTTTCATTTGGTTTTAAAAACACTAAGTCGAGACTACGGTAGACAAATGAAAGATTTGAAGTAGTTTCAGAGTTTGGGAGCATGAATTTACAGTGCGTTTCCTCTTTCAAATGTTATTATCCATGTAACTAGCCCCCGGGATCACTCAGGTATATTATGAGTACACATGCGCGTACCTGTTAGAGGTAAAATCTTGTCTATCATGTACGGAAAACCTGACAAATTTGATGATTTGGCAGAAACAATCCGGGAGGATGACAGATCAATATATTATGTGGACGGGTATATGTGCCCCGGTAGTGACCCCCTTTTTTCCGAATTTGCCAGCCACTTCCTAAATGTTTTTTTTTAACACTACAAAATCCCACCCCCTAGACGATCTTTGTGAATTTTCGGCCGCTATGTTTTTGTCTAAAAAAAAAAGATTGGGGAAATCGATATAAATGGACGTCATTTCCCAGCCTCCCATAAAAATTTGAGGTGGGTGAATGACAACCGACATAGAACATTTAGAATGCACAGCTCAGATACAATTTGACAAACGTGACAAATTTTACCACTACAAAATCCCGCCCCCTAGACGATCTTTGTAAATTTTCGGCCGATATGTAAGCTGACTTTTCATGTTTTTCTCTAAAAAAATAATTTGGAAATCGTTACGTCTTACTAGCTCCCACGATGCGTGATTTTGGTCAAAATTACCAGCTCTGTAGATCATCATTTTCTTGATAATGCCGCTACGTTAGGCCCTAGTCAACTTGTAGGTCGAGTGGTCACCCCACCCTCTAACATGCTATGCTATGATCCGAACAAGTTATCGGGGGGGGGGGTTGTTTCCTCTGGGCTATCCCCCCCCCCCCCCCCCCCCCGAAAAAAAGTTGTCTTTGTTCATTTTTTTTCTTCAATCAAATCGGACAGGAGATGCATCGAAATCTCGTTCGATCGTATCAAGGTAAAGCGTAAATTCCATGTAACTTTTAGGATTAGGTATACGTTAATGGTTAGTTTATCAAGTGTCCTTATGTTATGATATGAAGAAGGACGCACAGAGAGAATTTACTGAAGGTTCATGGCTCATCCCCAATATTATTCGTGAATTTAGAAGTTAACGCACATGCGCAGAGATAGCATGTGCATATCTCTGATTGATGAAAATTTTACAACATCACTGCACTCGCGAGTTTGCCTGATTGCCTGAACTCAACGTGAGCTCGAGCATCATGTCATGTTGGTAATAAAATCCTGCATTTTACTTCGTTAAAGACAACGGACGATCCTGCACTTTAAATCAAAATTTCGAGTCTAGACTGGCATTACTACGAATATCTTAATGAATTTATCACTCCGGTAAAATTCGGTTTGCAGATATTGTTCGTACTGAAATAGGGGGGCATACACTACAGGCCATACCGTACCACCTCGGTCCCATATATCGGTATTTGTGTTGGTTGAAACGCAAGGGATATAACAATGGATGAGCTTCAGTCCAAGCAAAAAGTTTCTAGATCTAAAAAGGAACGAAGGGGACCTTATTCCTCGCGGAAAGGAGATCCGTCATGCGGTGAGTTCATATTCTATTTTAACGAAAGAGTATTTAGTTAGAAGTTATTAGAAACAAGTTCCTCAATGACTCAATTTGTGTCTGAAGCAGGTGATCATGCAATGGCCGGGCATGGTCATAATTTATATTTACCGATCTGGTATCATGTGAAAGGTCGAAATTATAATCCAATGGTGGTGTTGTTTTTGCATTCTTTTAATCTTGGATCAACATTCACATTTTGTTGTTTTGTTTTTGCTGTGGGGGAGGGGACGGGAGATGGCTGAAAAATCATGTTGAATTTGAAAGAAGGGTCCTACTCCTAACGTAACCTTATTGCCCTTAATAAGGAAAGTTCAACTTTATTCAATTCAATTTTCAATATTGAGAATAAGAAAAAGGTTAATGATGCCCTTTTGAACACAAATCTTTGGGTCACATGGGAATCCCCTCATTTTCTTTTTGCTAAGTTAGTAAGTGGATTTGTATTTCTCTAGAATCTACAGTTTATCATAACTTTATGTACAATTTGAAGAAAAAAAAGATGCCTCATTGGCTGCATCCGAGAACAACACGTAACAGTTTCATTGTTTTGATCTAATTTACAGAACCTTCAGAGACAGCCAACTGTGAATGGTGGGATGTTCCTGAAAGTCTTCCGACAGCCCAATGTTCTACTAGAGTTATTGCTGGTAAGTGAAGATATCTTAGAGTTCTGGCCTTCATCAGAGGCGTCGTGGTATAGTGGCGATGACTCTCGCCTTTCAACCAGAGGGTCATTGGTTCGAATCGCACCCATGGCAAAATTCATCCACAGGCTGTGCTGCACTCAACCCAGGTGAAGTGAATGGGTACCTGGCAGAAATCTTAATTCATTGATATGGCAAGTGCGCTGGTGGCTAAAGCCAGGGTAATAAATGCAAAACGCTTTCAGCACTCTGCAATGAGAGTGGATAAGTGCACTGTATAAACTGCATAATTATTATTATTATTAACTCTTAACGTGCTGGAGGTGAATATACATTGTATGCACCATGTTATAAACATAAAATCCATAAAGCTGTAATTTACTATTACTGATGATACTGAGCATGTAATCAGGAGTGAACATTGTGATAACATGGCGTCATGAATATTGAAGGTATAAAGACCAACATCATTTGTAGCTCCATTTGGTTCAGAAAAAGGGGCGAAAATGAAGAGATTGTCATTTAAATGAAAGGAACCTCATTTAATAAAAGTTTTCTTCATCTTTAAAAAAAAATAATTTACCTGAAGTAAGACTGCATTTCCTTTTTAAAGACTGATCTGGATACCATTAACTACACCTCCTGTGTATAAGTAAAATAAAACCTATTTCTTCAGCAAATTTCTCTACTGTGGTCGAAGAATAGAGATTTTTTTTGTTCTGTGAACCCTGTCCCCTCAAGACATGTAAAAGCTAATTATCATTTGTATATAGAAATTTTGACACTAAATAATTAATTTCACTTTTACATGCATTGCTTCACTGAATCCTCAGATTCGGATAATGGCGAGTGGTGGGATGTCCCTTCAACCTCTGCTCCATCTTCACCCTCTGCTCCATCTACCAGTTACGTACAAAGTAAGTACTTATTGGTGATGCCTTTTTCGATATTTCATGATGTAACACAAAAATGTAATTGGAACGTTGATTGTGGTGGCACAATCAGACAACCAAATTTTGTAATACTTCAAATGTTTATGTACCATACATTCTTCTTTTGGGGGGGAATCGTATCGAATCTCAGGCCACAAGAAAATGAAATTTGATGATATTGTTTCCCAAATGCTCCATCCCCCACTGTTCAGACTGATAGAATGATGCGGTGAGAATTTCTGAAATATCGTCTTCTGAAGGTATTACACATTAACTTGTTGTGGTATGGAGAAATGATCAGTATATTGTAAAGGAAAGCCACGATAAAAGGGTCGGGAAAGAAAAGCATATTTACAGCATCTTTTTAGAGCAAATAACAAAAAATGAACTGTAAAACAGCCTTGTTATACCCATATTGTCACTCCTAGTGTGGGTTTTCCGTATTTGAATGTTAGTTTTTGTTTCTTAAATATGTTATTCCATTTTTTATTTCAGATGCTAGTGAAAATGATCCACCTTGTAACTGGATGGAACACACCATTCCGCCGATCCTTGCCAACTTTGATGAAGACGAATCTGAGTGCAATGACTTGGATGACATACTCGATGGAGATGACACATATTACGAGGTTGGTGGAGAAGACTGGTTCGATGCTGAAGAGAGCCTTGATGACATTCATTCAGATAATTCCCCAACATCTCAACCAGAATTTGACAGCAAACCCCTGTATGAAGGAGCCCCATTGACTCTTGCTGAAAGCATGCTGCTAATTTTGACATTAGGCTTAAGGCACAGTTTAACAGGGTCATGTCTTGCTGACATTTTGACTCTTGTTTCTCTGCACTGCAAAAAACCAAACCTGTGCCAAACTACTCTTCACTTCTTCAAAAAATACTTTACAAACTTGAAAATGCCCCTCATTTTTCATCAGTTTTGTTCTGTATGTGGGTTCCTCTTAGATACAAAGCAGAACAGTTGTCCGTGTTGTCAGAAAGTGTTTTCAAATAAAAAAGACAAGACATATTTTATAGAGATACCTATTTTGGCACAGCTACAGGCTTTATTTCAACAAAAAGATTTTTATGATGATCTCCAACACAGATTTCAAAGAAAAAATGATGGCACAATTAGAGATATCTATGATGGTAATTTATACAAGAATTTATCGCAATCTGGAGGGGTATTACAAAATCCAAACAATATTTCATTCATGTGGAATACTGATGGTGTCCCACTATTTAAATCATCTAAGTTTCAGATTTGGCCCCTTTATTTTGTAATCAATGAACTTCCCCCAACAAAGAGATATTTGAAAGAAAATATGGTGATTGCTGGGTTGTGGTATGGGGAAAGTAAGCCTTGCATGAAAACATTTTTGAAACCGTTTCATACATCATTGCAAGAGATGTCATCAGGGATACGCCTGCATAATTATCAAGGAAGGGAACAAACAGTTCAGGGTATCTTGTTGTGTGGAACGTGTGATATGCCCGCAAAATGTTCCGTCCTAAATATGACCCAATTCAATGGACAACATGGTTGTCCAAAGTGCACCCAACCAGGCGAAGTAGTAAGTGTTGGAAGGGGACATGCAAGAGTTTTCCCTTGTGATTTGGCATCATTAGATGAGAGTAAAAGGACACACGACCAAACGAAAATGTGTGCTGAACATGCTTTTAGGACTGGACGTCCAGTACTTGGTGTAAAAGGTCCATCCTGGTTTTTGTACCATATGCCAGATTTAATCAGAGGTACCGCTATTGACTGGATGCACCTAGCTCTTCTCGGAATAGTTAGACGACTTTTGAAACTTTGGTTTGATAGCAGTCATTCAAGTCAACCGTATAGCATAAGTCATTTAATTTCTGCTGCCGACTCCCGTTTGAAGAAACTAAAGCCACCAAATTTCATTGGTAGAATACCAAGAAGTATAAAGGATCACCGAAAATACTGGAAGGCATCAGAGTGCAGAGCATGGCTGTTCTACTACTCTCTTCCAGTATTATCTGGATTGCTCCTAGACATATATTTTCAACATTATTTACTTCTGGTAGAGGCTTTGTATTTATTGAATGCAGATTCAGTTTCTCATGATACAATCAATCATTGTGATCAAGTTCTGAAACATTTTTGTATGATGTATGAAACATTGTATGACAAGAGCGAGATGACATCAAATATTCATCAACTATTGCATCTTTGTGATGTGGTTAGAGATCTTGGTCCTCTTTGGGTGTATTCTTGTTTTTCTTTTGAATCAATCAATGGAGAATTGTTATCATTATTTCATGGTACGCAAAATGTTGATCTGCAAATTGCGAACAATGTGGCTATTTTTTTGAAGTATCCTTTGCTTGTGCAAAATCTGAAATTGAACTCTGCAGTAGGAAAGTTGTTCTCAAGAATGAGATTTGCCTCACATAAATACACGAAAGGCAAACATATGTTTGGCGATTCTTATACCCTTGGTGTTGCTAAGAAATATCATCTTAAAAGATCTGAACAGGCTGTGATAAGAAAATTACTTGGTCATGCAGTAGTTCGCGAGGTTCAGATGTTTGTAAGGTTTATGTCAAATGAGGCAGTGTTATGCTCAAAAGAATATACCTTAGCTTACCAGCGAAATTCTTACACAGTTAGATTTTTTCATGAAAAAGCTGTATCATTTGGACATGCTCTGAAATACATAGAAATACCTTCTTCAACTTCTTGTTTATGTGATGCCACTTGCTCGTGTTCAATATATATTGTCTTAATTGAGAAGTTCCAAGTTGCTGATTATCATCTTTCATCAGATGATCTAACTTCTGCTAAAGTGAGTCATCTTGTCCCATGTAGAAAAGATGGTTTGGAACTAGTAGCAGTTGAAATAAAAGATATAATTGATTTGTGTGTGTTCCTGTGCATAGATGATAGTGATTATTTTTTTGTCTCTTCTCGTCCCAATAGGATAGAGAGGGATTAGCATCATGACAGATTGGATCAATGTTTATTTGATTTTGTGTATAAGTTCAACTCTTAATTATACAACATTAATTGTATTTTTTACTTGGTTCAAATTGATTGATAGAAAGCAAAATAAGTAATTAATGTTTAAAATTTCATAAAAACACATGCAAATGTATAAAGGATTACTGTTATTTTGTTGATGGGTTTTCTTAGGTGTCATTTTGACTAACTGTCAAAGGGTTGAAACTAGGGAAATAATATGGATTGAGCCGTGTGATTTTTACACTTTATTGCCCCGTAAAAGACAGAGCGGTCAATAAATTACTTTATTGCCCGCTGTCAAATGTCTATGGCAATAAATTCACATCCGAATATGAGTTTACCCTTCTATTTTAATGGATTTCATGTTTGCTCTAGATGTCTGATTTGGTTAATAATAACAATATGGACTATCTCTTTCGGGAGACACAACATTTATGGCCCCGAGTAGAATTGTATTGTACTCAGGGCCATAAATGTTGTGTCTCCCTCCAGGCCAGTCCATTTTTTCAGCCTATATGGCTTAATTTCTTTCTTTGTGAGCATTCTAATCACCAAATACCTTAACCTCCTCTATTTCAGTGTACATTCAAATAATGCGATTTTCTTTTATTATATTACACTCATTTTGGGGCTGCAACTTACAAGCTGTATTAGATTTTCTACAGCTCCACCACTGCCAATGATAATTTGATTATTTTTTAACTTTGTATAGTGTTTAATTGTGAAAATAAAGATCAATTTGATTTATACATATCGCTTAATGTCATTTACGATGGAAGAGCAGACATGTGCAATTGTAAATTTATGCTTTGTAATTGTGTAATTCTGAAGTGATGAAACTAATAAAATTTACAATGTTTTTTTTTATAAAAGAATTTACTGTGCATGGTGAATTAATTTTGAAAGGTCTGGCGATTTAAAGATTTTAAAATCAGACTGCATATGGCATATCAACATGATAAGTTTGATCAGACAGTATATGTTTTAATGTTTTTTCCAGCTTAACTGTAATTGTGAACATCAAGAAATCTGGATCAGCACGCTAGCTTTCAAGCATTAAACAGCATTGATAGCTTGCAGTGAATTTTTTGATAGCTTGCAAGCTTACTCCAAACAATTTTTGCTGATTGCACGCTCGCAAGCTAGCAAGCGTTTAACACTGATAGCTTGCAGTGAATTTTTTGATAGCTTGCAAGCTTACTCCAAATAATTTTTGCTGATTGCACGCTCGCAAGCTAGCAAGCGTTAAACATTGATAGCTTGCAAGCTTACAGCAAATACTTTTTGCTGATTGCACGCTCGCTAGCTAGCAAGCGATTAACATTGATAGCTTGCAGTGAATTTTTCGATAGCTTGCAAGCTTACAGCAAACAATTTTTGTTGATTGCACGCTCGCAAGCTAGCAAGCGTGCTGCAATGAAAGCTTGCAGTAAATTTCTTGCTAGCTTGCAAGCAGGCAGCAAACAATATTTTATTGGTTGCATGCTTGCTAGCTTGCAAGCGTGTAGCACAGATAGCTTGCAGTTTAGTTTTCGACAGCTTGCAAGCATGAAGTATCCATTTTGGATAGCTAGCACGCTTATAAGAGTGCAGCATTTGGTCCTCGCATGCTTGCAAGCTTGCCAGTATGGAGTATGCAAGCTAGTAATTAGCGAACAGTTAGTGAGTATGTTCTGCCGCAAGCTTGCGATAGCTTATCAAGCTAGTAACATGCGCGCGACCAGCTAGTTACTAGCTTGCAGCACGCTTAAATTTCCGTAGGGGTTGGGCACCAACTAGAGGAGAACGAAGAGGACCCAAGAATGGTTCAATGAGAAGAAAGTGAAGAAGGTGATGATGACTTGGAAGGAGAGGAAGGCGAAGACGGCGTGGAAAGACAAGATGACATGGAAGACGAGGAAGATGAATTTGAATTTGAATATTCGGATGACAAGGGCTTTGGAGAGGAAAACCCTTATAATGAAGTCTAATCTTCATATCTTTATCCAAATGGCTCTTTTCAGAGCCACCAAATGTACAAGAAAGATAAAATGCACAAAAAGTTGGGAATCAGAGAAATAAAACAAAAGGAAATGGATTTGGAGTGTATTATGATCATTTCAAAAAGGAAAAATATGAAGATTCAGGAGGTGGTGGAAGTGTATTGATTGGGAAGAGGTTGAGATATAGTGAAGAATAAATATATACTTTTTCCTAAT
>BQKZ01005148.1:3157-13625 GCA_036244855.1 Temnopleurus reevesii | reverse complement strand
AAAAGTGGTATTTCGTTGTAAATTTCACCCTGAATATGTCAAGCATCTGGCTGTTTAGGTTGTGCTGTGCCCGCGATATAATAGAGACAGTGCAGGAACAAAACATGTACGTGACGATCGACCCCAGTATTGACCCCAACTGTTTGTCCATCGTTATAACAACAGAGGTGAAATTAGTTCAGATTCTATGACGGTTTCATACTTGCTCTGCCCCAGTGGTACATGAGTACAACCGGTAGATGGCGTGATCATATCTTTGTACATGTGTACAGAACGCCAGAATGTTGGGTGTGATTTTTTCGTCGTCCGTGAATTCTCGGGGTCGCGCCCTCTTTCGGACTGGCAGCAATCGAAAGAAAAGAGATAGATCGGAAGGATTTTTTTTTCTTCAAAAAAATCGTCTAGAATCTGAACTAAAGTGAAATTGGAATCCAGTTCGCGGGTCTCTATAATCTTAACGGAGACATAACTATCCTCCCGAACCGGCTTTTGAGACTGGTTTATATAGGAAGTCACTTTGACCCCGTTTAAACCAAGCTTTCAAAGTGGTTTCCACTGGAAGGTCACTTGTTTTCCCGTTCAGATTACACACCCGCGAAATGGATTGACGAGTGCCGTACAGAAAGTTATGAAAACCACCGTTCAAATATCATTATTAAAATATTCATAACTTTCTTATTTATTGTAGGATTTTCTTCCAACTTGTTTTTTATCCGTTTGTCTGATTTTTCTGCTTATAATCAAATCAAGATATTTCTGGCACCGACCTTAAAGCCGGTTTTATGATTTTCGAGCGTTCAGATTACAGGCCCAAGTGGTTCCTGGTTACGATAACAACTACCTGAAAAGGGGAAGTCCAGTTTTACGACCTCTTGTCCCGTTCAAACCTGCCTTTAATCTGGTTTTTGTTAAACTGGTTTCCGTCAAAGTGGCATAACTCCGTATATTTGAACGCGGTCTTTGAAAACCAGGTTCGAGCGGGATCATTTACAGTGATGAATCAATTTGTACTCCAATACTTCCAATGGAAATAGAAGGTACAATATAAATAGCAACTACGGACTGTGAGATATAAAAAGACAGAATTAAAAGAAAGAAAGAAGACTCCGAGTAGAGACATTTTGAGTTATTTCAAATGCTCACCATTTTCATGTTTATTAAGATCACCTTCATCATGTTCATGAGAGTACTGAAACTTTTTACAAAGTGTTGGGTATGGTAATTATTATATGGTTGAGAAATAAATTCATTAAAATGGATGGGTGAGTTAATGTAATCTGACTACATAATGTATAATTGACCAAATAAATGGCTGCTGTTGAATTATAAAGATCAATTGGAGAATATAAAATCAATACAAAACATTACAACAGCTTAAATTAATGACCTGTGTGGAGGTACGTTCAAAAGCATATTATTGACATCATTAATGCATTTGGGATGGATTTCTAATTCAAATAACTCAAATGAGTACATAAATATTTAATTGTCATAGACTTTGTGCAGGAAATAACCGGTTTCATGCAGTAGTCAATTGGTTAAGCCTCGATCATATATGACCTCAGAAGCAACACGATTCACCCCGACTCGTTGTGTTGAGGCAGTTAACTGTGAATTAACAAAGAGTCGGGGTGAATCGTGTTGCTTCCGGAGTCCTGTGTGACCGGAGCTTCAAGGTTGTATTTTAATAATCATCTATATAGCATTTTTACTATCACAATCTACACGCCTGGCCACTTTAGTTTGTACTCGGAATCAATCGAAGAGAATCAAGTGTTGTCATTGTAAGCTAAATAAACATATCGAATGCATATTCAATGTTTCCTTATATTGTACAATTTGATTATTTAAAACATTTTGAAAATTTACTTTATACAGAATTGACTAATGCTTGAATAAAAGTACGGTAATGACAATGCGGATAGTGAGAAAAATATAGAAACCTCTAAGAACCCATTTAAAAGAAAATATAAAATATAGTCTCTTTAATCAATTGCTCTCACAAACCCGCTGGTACGTCTTCTTTTACATGTAAAAGAAGAATTTGTTAAATTCCCACTTATCATCACCCTTTTCCTTTGCCTCCTTTTCTTGCTTCATTTCGTTTATCTTCAGAGCTGAGAAGCATTTGAGGAAGTCCTTTCCAAAAGCCTCACATATGACTTCATCATCAAGGAGGGCCTGGAGGGCGTCCTCCATGTTTCGTGGCAGATCTTGTGTCTTTGGCGGGATGTTCTCAGGCTTGTACGCACTGCCCTTGACATGCAGCGGCAATTGCATCTTGTTCTTGATGCCGTCGATACCTGCAGCCACCGTCGCCGCGAGACATAGGTACGGGTTACAGCCGGAAGCCCCGGCGCGATTCTCGATGTAGGTGCCCTTCTCGCCATTGGTCTTGAGGCGCAGGAGACACGTGCGGTTGTCAAAACCCCACGTGGCATTCACAGGCGTTGCCACTAGCGATGTGATCGCCTTGAGGCAATTGATGGTTGGCGCCATGATGACCTCAATAGCGCGGGCGTGAGAGAGGATCCCCGCCATCCACTGCTGCCCGAGTTCAGTCAAAGCAGTGGACGGGTCACAAGGGTCATACAAAAGTGGTACCTTACCGTCCTCATCCCACAAGGAGTGACAGAAGTGACAGGACGAGCCATTAGGTAGGTCCAGATAAGGCTTGGTCATGAACGTTGCCATGTAGCCATTGAGAAGAGCAATCTCCTTGATAGCCGTCTTGTAGGTAAAAGCATTGTCCGCCGCGGTGATACCAAACGCAGGTTTGTACGTTATCTCCATTTTCCCAGGACCATCTTCGCTTTCAACGCACTCCACCGACACCCCAACTTGCGGTAGATACTCCATGAATTTCCCGATCAGACCATAGATGACGGTGTCGCGAATGGTTGCATGTTCACTGGAATCATCATTGATTGGCTTCAGTGTTTCCTTCTCCACAAGAAAAAACTCGTGCTCGTGAGCTGAAAGAAGACTCAAACCCATACCCTTCAACCGCTCCAGCTGTTTCCTCGCAATGACACGCGGATGACCGGAAACGAACCGCCCGTTGAGCGTCGGTTCCATCAAGATCCGACCGGTCCTTTCCAACCATGGTAGCACCCGAAACGTCTCGAAGTCTGGAACCATCACAGCGTCGGCGTATCCGATCTCGTCGCCGTATCCCGTGTTTTCCACGAACTCGCCCTGGACACCCAGCCCGAGCTGACCGAGGATGAAGTTGAGATTTCCGGTCGCTTTCTCCTCGAAGTAACACGCAGGGATCGTCTTGGATCTGGCGATGCCATACGTATCCGTCTGCTCGAACCGAATCGCCGAGAGTCTTTTCTCCTCGATGACCTTCAATATACTTTCCAGACTCATCTTGTTTGCGTTTGCTGTAAAGAAATACAAACTAAATAATAAGTTTATTCTTAGATATCAGTTTTACCGGCCAGAGATCACTGCATTGCGCTTCATAAAAATCTGTCAGATTCTAAAGCTTGAGATGAGTTATGTATAGTCTAGCAATGGTCTTCTTTTCTCTCAAACTGCAAGCTGCTCAAAAAGGACGTTCGTTTTGACGCACGTGTCATAAAAAGGACCTCGGGATCTATTTACGCAGAATTAAAGGGGACCGACTCCTGGAATTATTGTGCTGTCACTGAATGAAGAATAATCAGATGAACAAACTGTGAAAATTTGAGCAAAATCGGACAACCCGTTCAAAACTTATGAATTTTCAAATTCACAGAAAGATCCCGCTCATGGGGATTCGTGCGATCGACAAAACTGACTGAATCTGTGACGTCATGTCGGACAACTCTTCATTCACTTTGTACATAGAATTTTTGAAAATGGATTAATGTAAAATTTAGAGTAAGGTTGCAGCATCATTCTTCTTAAAGTACACGCAGAATCACTACAGAAATGCTATACCCCATCGAAAATTGTCATTTTGTTGACTTTCCCGAAAAAAAGGAGAAAATGCGAAATTTTGTATACAGAGTGAATGAGGTGTCTCGTGTCATGGCACCTAAAGAATAGCGAGACTTTCTTTCTTATTATAGGGTTAGACCCCAATATTATAGAGGACTATGTCTTCACTTGCGTTCTACATATTACTCATTTCATTTTAAAATAATTCGACGGAACGCAGTCGCTTCATCGTTTTTATATATATATACATGTATATAGAGTGTTGGATGTTGTATTATATAAATGGGCATATTATCATTATTTAAGTTAACAGTGATTTTTCTTGAACGGGCGCAATATCTTACGAACCAAGAAGAAAACGGGTCACCCCATAAAATAACGTATGCAGATAGCGATATGAAACATACGCCACATGAAAATTAATTTTTTTTTTTTGCGTTGGGTAGATAATTATCAAAATAGTTATTAAACAATGTGTCCGAGTATACATGTGATTTTTTTCTTCACAGCATCTTCGACTGCAATGTTAATCAGTCTTTATCACTTTGGGGATGAAGCAAGACTTATTTCAATATGGAAACATGTGGAAATGAGTTTTGAACAATAACACGAATGTTGATATTTGCAATAATTCTAAGTGTATCTTGAAGGGCTCTTTTTAAGATGACGTGATAATTACGAAATAATTTCCTCGCCCCGCTCGCAAAAACCGTATAATTCTACCACATAATTTGGAGATCCCCACAAAATACTTCGCATAATAGGTCCTATACTATTTAAGAAGTTGGTTGATGTCAATCTCTGGTTTTTGTTTTAATAAAGAAGCATCAAATAGGGGCATCGATCATCTTGAAAGGATTCACGCAACCCAAAAATTCATTTTTTTTAAAAGAATCTAGATCGAGTGTAACAATTAGGAAAAAAAAAATCATTCAAGTTATTGAAGTGGAGGCGCCGTGGTGTATAGTGGTCGCGACCCTCGCCTTACAACTAGAGGGTCGTAGGTTCGAATCCTACCCAGGGCGTAAATTTCCTTCGGCACGAAATTCATCCACATTGTGCTGCACTCAACCCAGGTGAGGTGAATGGGTACCTAGCTGGCAGGAATATTTATTCTTCGAAATGCCAAGTGCGCCGTGAATAGCTGCCGGGCTAAAGCAAGGGTAATAATAATGTAAAGCACCTTGAGCACTCAGCAGAGTGGATACGTGCGCTATATAAATTGCATCTATTATTATCATATTATTGAAAAGATCAGGATTAGCAAAAAAGTGCATTCTAAAAACTAAAATGGCAAATTAACATTTAAAAAGTAATGTGGAGGTGTGACAATATTCTCAAAATGATAAATCAACGCTTCAATAAGATATAATCTATTTCCGTAAAATTGAGTGGGTTATCGGACAATAGATCCGTATTTGCCATGTATAAAAGTCGGTTCCGATAAAGAAGCATGGAATTGGTGTTCGACTTTTACAGATTTATAGATTAAATCGTGTTGTTGCAACCTTCGAAGTGTTTATCTTTTACAAAGGTTTTCACCCATCCTTCTTAATAATAATAATAATGATAATGAACGGGGTTTTTTTTATATAGCGTTTATCACTCGCACAGGGAAAGTCCCTAAATAGGATAAATAGAGATATAGAAATACTAATATTTTCGCCCTATACATGGATGATGGAATAAGTTAATAAGGTAATAAAAATAAGGACAATTGTTTTTATTTTTTCTTATATTCTGTTAAATTGATAAGCGCTATGGTACTCTCTGAATTTAGCGCTATAGAAATAATCTATATTATTATTATTATTATTATCATTATCAAAATGGTAATTAATTTGGTAACATCAAACAGGTTTGTTGCAACAAATTTAAAAAGAATAATAACAGGTTTAAACTTAATCCAGAGACGTTACAAAGCACATTGTAAATATGAATCTAACATAAGTAAATAAAAAAAAAAACTAAAAAAAAAACGCAGTAATAAAAGAAAATACGTACTGTCATGAATAACTCGAGATGGAAATTCAGCAGAGTCTTCAACGCTTTTGAGGTTCCCAGTGGCAAAGTGACAAGTCAGAAAAAGAGACTTGGAAAACTCTATTCGTATCACTAAAAGGTACAAAGTGCTCACGGACATATAGTCCTCAAAACCTTCACCTTATACCAGCTTATTTCCTTTTTTGTATCGAGCTATAGTACTCCAGTTATTTAATTTTTTTGAAGGCGCTCTCGTATATCACTTGACCTTGTGAAAACGAAGCCATTTAAAGTCTTCTCATTGAAATTAAAAGCCCACGTAAAGTTTTTGTAAAAGCGAATATTTTATACGGCCAGATTTTGTCTTCAAATCCATAAATGCGAAAAATGAACGAGTTTGGGAAAAGCTATTACTAAAATGTGCAAATTTTGTTAGTGTCGGGCTTCACGACACTATTTCAATATTTTCTTTCTTGATAAAGGACAACCATGCTCAGAATTGGATGAAAATTTTAGAATTTAATTGTTGTGTATATCTCGATATCATTCAAAATCTCTCGATATATTGTCAAATCTCGGAAATAACTTTGTATATGCCCGATAACAAGCAAGATAATGTTGTAATCAAGAGAGGGCGCTAATTATGAGTTAACGGTGAAATTCAAATTTTCAAAAGAATCAGTTCGTAAGAAATATGGTCTCAAAATGTGTATAAGAATTACACGTCATGATAAACATCCCCAAAATTCACATTTCTTCATCTTTACCAAAACTCTACTTGGGCTTTAAAACCACTTAAAAAGTTTAAAAAAAAGACGATCGTCTATATCATTACACACAGTGACCTTGTGAGAACAAAGTCTCTCATTGAGATTGAACACCACTTAAAACTCAACAAGACGCTGTTGTACTATACCGACCTTGTCACTGCTTGTGAAAACTAAGTAATGAATCCCACACCATGAAAAGAAGGTCTTGGTAAAATTCCCCCTCCTTACTAATGAAGCAATATTATCAAATAAAATCTCTCCACTTGAAAAGCGTTTAAATCAGATCTCGTTCATATATACGACGCTAAACTAGTTTAAAAGAGAATCACGATGACATTATCAAGCCTTGAACGTGCGAAAAGTGATTGGTATTGTGACGTCAAAAAAGGGAAAACATTTCGAGCAAGAATGAAAAAAAAAATTGGACGAACCAAACTACTTCCACTGAACATGCTGAAGCCTTCGAAATGGTTACATGCACACAAAAGAAAGTAGTTTCCCGATTAATACGGTGTATTCCTGTTCAACGTCATTAACGTCATTACCAATATAACACGAAATAACTCGAAAGATCCCGAAACCGAAATCCTAAAAAAAAAATGAGCCCTAAAATCAGGGTTTTTTTTTTGTTGTACATGACCGAATTCGATATAAAACAGATCTTTCAACATATTATCCATCATCTTTTCGTACTTGCAAGATATGTTGTATTCGTGATTTGCTTCCTGGTTCTTCTTTAAAGGAAACGGAAGATGCGAGTTTAATAGCGGAAACATGTTATATTTTAATGCCATACTATACTGATCTCGAGCGTTCAGATTACAGGCCGAATTGGTTCCTGGTCACGATAATCTACCTCGAACACGATATAAACTGTTTCCGTAGAATAAAGTGGAACGCAGACAATAGATCCGTACGCTGTGTATTCAACTGTGCGGACACAACAATGACAAGCCGGTTCCAATTTTAATAACATTACAAAGGAGCATTGAATTTGTGTTCGACTTAATTTTTTTGGAAATACTGTATGTTGTGTTCTCGTGAATTTGATTGCCAAACCAGTTTGGAAGTCGAGTTTCACGTCCGCTTGTCCCGTTCAAATCTGTCGTTGAACTAGCTCTTAATTGTTAAACTGGTTTCCGTTAAAGTGGTTTAACGCCGTATATCTGAACCGAGTCTTTGAAAAATAGATTTGAACGGGGTTCAAAAGTCTTTAGAGAAACCAATGAAAACAAACCGATCTAAATTGAAACGAAATTCACATGCCCCTCCCTCCTGTAACTATTGATAGAATAAACGAAAAAATAAAGAGACAAGGAACCATCTTTTTAAAAAATTCTATTCGTTCTTTAATTGATAGTAATTAACTAATCGGAAAAAATACAATGCAAATATCACATGAGTATGCAAATCAATGTCCATACTAATAGAACAACGTTTTAAGGAGTTTAGCACATTAGTATTGTGAATCATACTATGCTTTTGATATAGTTAAGAAAAAGGCCACATAAAGCTAATATACGTTTCTAATAGAACTTCTACAATATTGTGATTATTTTATCATTACTTTTATTATCATCATCATCATTGTTGGTATTATTTTTTACAATTAAATATAGAGTCATTAAACATCGTGATGTTTGCATTGCTGTCGTTTCTGTAGGACTATACAACATTTTGAAGGTTCGAATAACCCCGAGCATGCCGCTCAGCCATCTCAACGCGATAACAAACGTTACACTTTCTTCATTGGTATCCAGTCTTTACCCTGTGCAAGTAAAAAGAAAGAAAAATAAATGTGTGTCAGTTACAAAACTCTCATATACAACTGTAGTGTGCATAGTAGCGTTCATATTGTGCTCATTTTGATTGAAATTTGATGCGGTTGGTCATAAAAAAAAAACCCAAAACCGAAATTGGTTATCATATTTGTCTGTTTTGTTCTTTTTTTTTTTAGGGGGAGGGGGATATATCGACAGCATATTGCCCAGCTGCTTAAAGATAGAAAACCACATTTGCACACATTACGGTTATGCTTACAACTTGCTGTGTACCTCGGATATGCCAAAATAATAACCTCTATGAAGTATTTTGGTCGAATGTAGTCCAAAATATTTAATTCAAAGAAAAATCTATTCTATCATAATTCATCTTGACACCAACGGCATCGCGATACTCATAGGGTATTACCACACGTACACAAAACATTGTAAGAGCACATACAGTGTGCACTTCAATACACTGCCACACCATGCGGAATATGCACTGAGAGACACTCTTGCGCTATTGGTCAACGAGGGGTCAACGGCTGTTTTGAATTTTTAACGCACGGTCCATTAATTCGAGGCCCGAATAAAAGAATTATTATTGGAATAACTATAATTTTAGCGCCTAAAATGACAATTTTCTTTGCTGAATTGATTGGTGATAAGTTCTAATATTTAGTACTCTTCAACAAAACACAACAATCGACAATCTTGGAAAGTCATATTTTAGGCTGGAAAAAAAGTATTTTACCTTTAAAACTATAGATTAGGGGATATTGCAGTCAGTCACAACTTGTAGTTGATTGGCACGCGCCAATCATAATTTATCTTTGTTTAATATGCGTGTAAATGCGCGTTCCAGTTTGCATTCCATTTTGAATACATGCCTTTTTCATGGGTGTTTCAAACGCTAAGCATGTCGGGATATCTATTGGGTACACAAAGAGTAATCTTGCGTTGTTTTACACTCCATACCTCCGTACTAGAAAAGCTACCAATCATGCTCTCTGATATGACCAAATTTAAAGGTACATATTGACCCCAACTTCTAGAGACGCTCCGCTAGATGATTAGTGGGTTTTCGAAATTGCTGGGCGGAGGCTTGTGGACGTTAAGAAAAAAAACCGAGTGCGCACATGAATTGCGCACTTGTCATACACTGTGCACATCAGATGGGCACTCGTTTTCTACCTTCCGCTTTCCGTCTCCCAATTTCGGAAGCCCGATAATACTCAATTTGGGAGGGCGTTTCAAGAAGCTTGTAACTAGCGACAAGCAGTCATTTTTCGACAAGCACCATTAGCAACAGTCAGTGATTATGTTTTTCATCCAATCAAAACCTTGGATTCCATTTCATAAGTTCGCGCTGACTAAATGTCGCTGGTGACAATTAAGCTTCGTAAAATGCCATCCGGGGGCCCCGTAACATACAGCTTTCCAATCGATCGTAAAATTGATATCAATCGCAAGTCTATGGGAAATCACGTACTAAAGATTTACGATGAATCGCAATCTATTTTATGTTACAGGCCTCTAATGTCCCTGACTACGGGATTATACTCACCATACTTTGGTTATCTAAACACAGGTCACACCGTTGAAGTAGTAGGCTGATTCGCATTCGCACTTGTAGTTGCGAGCGCTTTTCATAACACAAGTCCCATGTCCCGAGCAGTTGGTGGTAGCGCCCATGCAACTCTGCTGAGTTTGGTACACCATTACGTCAGCACGTGCTTCTAGTTCATTTTCTGGAGAAAAAAAAAGATATAGAGGTATATAGATTCATAATGGTCGGGATGCAGAACGTGATGTGAAACGAGCTGATGTATTTAAAAGTTGCTTTACATGCCGAAATAGAAGTGTGCACGAAATTAGGAGAAGATTTTTACGCGTATTCTGGCGTATTTTACGTCAAAAACGTCAATCAGCCATTATTCCTACGGTGTGCTAAATGATTCGCACGGGGGCCTATCGGAATTTACCAAAAATATTATTCTTTAACAAGAACAGAAAAAAAAA
>BQKZ01005147.1:12618-23232 GCA_036244855.1 Temnopleurus reevesii | reverse complement strand
GTGCGTCATATTTTTTCATCCAGGCACAGTCATTGTAAGAAAAGGTCCGTCATAGTGGAGACACACAGGTGCGTCATGGTATAGGAAAATCCGACTCACATCTGACAAGTGACGCACCATTCCCGGGGGTCGAGGGGTGCGTCTTACAATTGATAAGTGCATTAATGAGAAATGTCTTTCCAAAATAAGTATGCAGAATCAATCCCTCAACGGGAAAAACACAATTTTGTTGACTTTTCTGCCACCAGAGACATGATAATAATGATCCTTGAGAATTTGAAAATTCATGAGTTTTGAACTGATTATTCGATTTTGCTTAAAGTTTGATCTGATTTTTTTTTCATCCAATGAGAGCACGATAATTCTAGGGATGGGTACCTCTCTAAAGCACCATGACCAATTCATTGATATTTTGATTATGTACTTGTATGTAACATGTCTTACTTCAAATGTGAGCAAATTTTTTTTTTTAATTTTCCTTGTACTTGGATAGAGTGTTTTTATTTTTTATTTATTTTACAATCTGTCTTGTTAGCACCTTTTCTGATAGGAAAAAGACAAAAGAAATAACAACAAAAACCGATCATGAGATTACTAAGTGTATGTACTTGTGACAAGACATATCTTGCAAGTTCCAAATAAGGGATGTCCACTCACTTTGTCCTTTTGGCATGTGTGAGATACATGTATCTTAATTTTGTGTTGTAGAATAGTTGAGACCTTTAATCCTTGCTGTCATAAATGGTTTGTGAGTTCATGTGTATTAAGGCTTAAATTGTTTGTTACTCATGAATCTATTTATGAAATTTATGAAGCTGTTCAATGATCTACATGTACGCTCAACTCTAGGAAAGACATGTGACCCTTTCTCATGCGTGGTCAGGGTGCTACAAACCCACTCGCCCACATTCATACCCCGAGCAACAAAATTAAGCAGTCGGGCAAGTAAATAAAATTTTCACATGCCCAATAGGGCAAGTAACAGTTTTTTACTGATTTTCCTGCAAATTAGCATTGCCATTGGCCATCAATTTTGGGCAAAACAAACTTTTCTTCAGGCAAGTGATATGAAAACGTGATTGCGCGACTGGGCAACTGTTGAAAACAATTCTTGTAGCACCCTGGTGGTTCAGCGAAAGGAGTTGCCACTGTGTGGAAGAAAGGGTCACCAGTCATGCATATAGCCATGCATAGATCTACAAAGAGCGTCATGAAACACAACCCTGTTCTGTGTCAATAAATGTGTAAGTGAGCCAGTATAATCATTGATTTCCACTAAGACAAGAGCTGATGATCATTTGGCTTAATTATTAAGTGGTTTCATCATTCTCACACAGTGGGTTGTGTTCCATCAAGATCTATGCATGACTCTAAGAACGATTTGTGACCCTTTCTCAGGTGTGATCTATTGACAGAAGTTATCATTGTGTGGAAGAAAGTGTCACCAATCATGCATACAGTTGTAGAACCATGCATCTAAGATCTATAATCAGCTTCATGAAACACAACCCTGTTCAGTGTCAATAATATGTAAGTGAGCCAGTATAATCATTGATTTCCACTAAGACAAGAGTTGATGATCACTTTATAGCTTAAAGGGAAACCAACTCCTGGGATTATCGTGCTCTCATTGAATGATTGATAATCAGATGAACAAACTGTGAAAATTTGAGCAAAATCGGACAAGTCGTTCAAAAGTGACTTTTCTAAGTCATAGAGATAAGGCGATCCCTACTGCTCATGGAGATCCGTGCGATCGGCAAATTCAACGGAATCCGTGACGTCATGTCGGACAATTCCTCATTCACTCTGTATACAAATTTTCACATTTTCTCCTTTTTTTCGGAAAAATCAAGAAAATGCCAATTTTAGATTGGGGTATAGCATTTCTGTATTGATTCTGCATGTATTTTGAGAAGATTGATGTTGCAACCTTACTCTAAATTTTGCATTAATCCATTTTTAAAAATTCTATGTACAAAGTGAATGAGAAGTTGTCCGACATGACGTCACAGATTCCATCGCATTTGCCGATCGCACAGATCCCCATCAGCGATAGGGATCGTCATATCTCGGTGACTTTGAAAATTCATAACTTTTGAACGGGTTGTCCGATTTTGCTCAAATTTTCACAGTTTGTTCATCTGATTTTTCTTCGTTCAATGAGAGCACGATAATCCCAAAGGCTGGATCCCCTTTAANTAGTTGAGACCTTTAATCCTTGCTGTCATAAATGGTTTGTGAAATCATGTGTATTACTTAGGCTTTTGTTTGTTACTCATGAATCTATTTATGAAATCATAAAGCTGTTTGACAATGATCTACGTGTACGCTCAACTCTAGGAAAGACATGTGACCCTTTCTCACGCCTGGTCCGGGTGCTACAAACCCACTCGCCCGCATTCATACATGTACCCCGAGCAACAAAATTAAGCAGTCAATAAAGTAATAAAATAAAATTTTCACTTGCCCAATAGGGCAAGTAACAGTTTTTTACTAATTTTCCTGCAAATTAGCATTGGCCATCAATTTTGGGCAAAACAAACTTTTCTTCGGGCAAGTGGTATGAAAACTTGGTTGTGCGACTGGGCAACTGTTGAAAACAAATTCTTGTAGCACCCTGGTGGTTCAGCGGAAGGAGTTGTCACTGTGTGGAAGAAAGGGTCACCAGTCATGCATTGAACTATACCTAGATCTGTAATCAGCTTCACGAAACATAACCCTGTTCCGTGTCAGTAAGTGTGTGAATAAGCCAGTATAATCAGTGATTTCCACTAAGACAAGATTTGATGATCATGTGGCCTAAGTGGTTTCATCATTCTTACACAGTGGGTTGTGTTTCATCAAGATCTATGCGTGACTCTAAGAACGATTGGTGACCCTTTCTCAGGTGTGATTCAGTGACAGAAGTAATCATTGTGTGGAAGAAAGGGTCACCAATCGTGCATACAGTTGTAGAACCATGCATACTGTAGATCTATAAACAGCTTCATAAAACACAACCCTGTTCCATGTCAGTAAATAGTGAGCCAATATTATCAGCCATTTCTACCAAGACGAGAGTTATCATTTGGCTTCATTGATTATTCGTACATATGTACGTACACACTGGGTTTCTTTCATAAAGCTGTTCATACATGTAGATCTGTGCATGACTCTACGAACAACTCACTGGTGACCCTTTCTCAGGTGTGGTTCAGTGTCAGGAGTTACATGTACATGCCACTCTGTGGAAGAAAGTGTCACCAGTCATGCACAGAACTATGCATAGAGCTATAAACAGCTTCACGAAACATAACCCTGTTCCTTGTCAGTAAATGTGTAGTGAGCCAGTATAATCAGTGATTTCCACCAAGACAAGAGCTGATGATCAATTGGCTTAAGTTGTTTCATCATTGTTACACACAAGGGAATGTGTCAGTGATTATCTACATGTAGTTTAATTGATTGATCCTTACTTCTTTGCTTCTGTTTCTTGACGTGGGCTGGTTTGTGTCCCAATTTAATTTGATACATTTCTTCTAGTCAATGTTTCCACACACTTGTTCAATTAAATTAAGATTCTTCTCCAATTTACCAAGTGAACATGAACATATAGTCTGGTGCCAGAATTTTACATAAAAAATGGGCCAGTTGCATTATGACAAATTTTCAAATTCAAATCTTGACACTGATTGGTTTTAAGGCACTGTTGTTATGGTAGTTACAATTTATTGTAACGTTGTCATAATAAAGTTTGATGCAATATTTTGTAGCAGTGGACTATTAAATTGCTAAGTATTTTGTCAGTACTGTACATAAAGTAGGATGAAGTTCAATTATTCAGGTTCATGTTTTAACCCTTTCAGGACAACAGAACACATTTTGTATTTTGATTTAATAACTTTTGATGTACATGAAACGCTCTGCAAAATATACTGTGCATGTAGATGGATGAGCAGAAAGCAGCAGGGATCGTCTTGTCTCTGTGAAAATTTGAAATTTTTGAGCAGGTTGTCCGATTTTGCTCAAATTTTCTAAAAGTTTTTTTCATTTGATTTTTCTTCATTCAATGAGAGTACAATTATTCAAGGGGTTTGTTCCCCTTCAACAGAGATGGTCAAACTTTTCTTCATTTTATTATTTCCAGAACCAAAAAGCTTTTAAACCCACTGAACTCTGTAGCTGATCTTTACAAAGATGGTCTATTTTTTATTTCATTTTCAGAAGCAAGAAGTTGTAAATCACCCAGTAAACTTTGCAGCAGGAGAGCATGAGCTCAAGAGAATAGACTGGCATGATATCAGAGCAATGGAGGCGGATAAACTCAGGACAGGTGAGTGTTAATAAAAAAAAGAAAAAATTGTTTGATTCCCTAACAATGCAATTTTTGTGAAAAAAAGTGTCCGTCAGATAGATATTCTATTAATTTTTATTCTAATTTTGGTGTTGACTTCACTTTACATATGTACAAGTGTATAGACCAATATCAATCTAACTCGCTAGGACCTTGGAAGTCCCCAGAAGTTAGGTCTTTATTAAGTGAAACTAATGGTCATTGCTCTTGATTGTAAAATTATGACTTAGGGGCCGAGAAATGAATTATGATGAATGAATCTTTAACTTCTTTAAAATATTTATAATTTCAAATTTTGAAGATAAATTTTAGTATATGAATGGAACATTAAAAAAGGCTACACTTTTAATTATAGTGGGTCGGTATAGTGGAGGATAACCCAACAACTTTTTAATTGGCCATTTTTTAGTATGTTGAAACAGTCTACAAATGGCTGTTTGATGATAAAGATAGTCAAACATGTTTACAATTTCCCCATGACAAAAGTTAACCGTTCGAAGGGCCTGTAAAATAAAAGATGCAATTAAACTTACAATGAATATTTATTGTAAGTCTATGACAGAATGTGTACCAAAGATATGTAATTAATTGCAAGATTAATTGCATCTCTTTTATGTTACAGGCCCCTTATCAATTATTAATTATAAATGAAGATATAGTTACTGAATAGGTAAGTGTGCAAATTCAAAATATTTTTGTTAGGTCAGACAAGCATTGTATAGCTCGTCCAACCCAGCAACAAACACTGCATTTGATATTCATTTATTTTACTAAAATGCAATTATTTCAGATGAACAAATATTTTACATGTACATGCTTACTATAATTACAAAATACGCGAAAGGTTTTTTTTTTTACTGCTGTGGGTGCTACAAGAATTTTTGTCATCAGTTGCCCAGTCGGGTGACCAAGTTTTCAAATCACTTGCCCAAACAAAATTTCCATTGCCCCAAATTGATGGCCTATGCCAATTTGTCAAAAGCTGCTACTTGCCCTTTTGGGCAAGTGACAAAACGACAGCTTCATTTTGTTGCCCTGGGCATGTGGGCAAGTTGGTTTGTAGCGCCCTGCTGTAAATGCAAAGACAATGTAGTATGGCCTGAATGGTTAGCATTCTGATTGTAATTAGGGAGTATTGGAATGAGACATCTTGCTGTGATGTGTCATGTTGTGATAGTGCATGTGTTCATGGCTGCCGAGTTGTGGTTTTAAAGGGATTCGTCAACCAAGTGAACAGTAAATTACACAGGATATTATAAAGCTTTTTGTTCCTCTCTGGCAAAATTGATTGAGGTGTTTGTATGAATTGCGGTGTTTGAAGGTGTAATTGATTGTGGTTTTTGTATTTGTAATGAATTGTAGTGTTTGAATGTGTGATTTATTGTGGTGTTTTTATTTGTAATGAATTGACAACCCTTCTTCATTGATTTTGCAGTGATTATTTATCATAGTGATCATTCCACCCCATCAAACAGAATGCCATACAGTATTTTTGAACTACACTGTATATAATAGTGTAATCCTATTATTAAAAACAAAACCCAGAAATACTGCAATTTTGGTAATTGGAAACCCAGTGTTTTCATTATTATTTTTCAATTCAATTAGAAAGTGGAAGTGCTAATTCAGAAGGACATTAAAAAATTGTTTGGTTGCCCTCAAATGCCATTTTTAAAACTACACTCAGGGGGTGTTGCTCAAAATCAACTGCAGATCAACTGCAACTTTACAAAGTGTAACGCGCATTTTCATTCGCGCGCAATGTGCGCATTAACAAGACGCGCATGAAACAATGATTTTGATTGGCGCGTTCCGATCAACTGCAACTTGCGACCAATTGAAACTTTTGAGCAACACCCCCATAGTGTTGTTTTCCGATTATGTGCTTAACATTTTTAGTACAATTTGTGTGGAAAATAAAACTTAAAGGAGAATAAACCCTAGAGGATCATATGAACCTATAAGAAAGGTGTCACATTTCTATACTGCTTGGACTGGATCAANGACATCTTGCTGTGATGTGTCATGTTGTGATAGTGCATGTGTTCATGGCTGCCGAGTTGTGGTTTTAAAGGGATTCGTCAACCAAGTGAACAGTAAATTACACAGGATATTATAAAGCTTTTTGTTCCTCGCTGGCAAAATTGATTGAGGTGTTTGTATGAATTGTGGTGTTTGAATGTGTAATTAATTGTGGTTTTTGTATTTTTAATGAATTGGGGTGTTTGAATGTGTAATGAATTGTGGTGTTTTTATTTGTAATGTAATGACAGCCCTTTTTTTATTGATTTTGAGGTAATTATTTATCATAGTCATTTCACCCCATCTAACAGAATGTTATGCAGTATTTTTTTAACTCCAGTGTATAGTGTAATCCTATTATTAAAAACAAAACCCAGAAATGCTGCAATTTGGTAATTGGAAACCCAGTGTTTTCATTATTATTGTTCAATTCAATTAAAAAATGGAAATGCTAATTCAGAAGGACATGAAAAAAATATTGTTTGGTTGCCCTCAAATGCCATTTTTAGAAACTACACGTAGTGTTGTTTTCGGCTAGAATTTTTTTTAAAATTAAATTTGCTTCAGATGTTATTCCAATTTTTCTGGGAAATAGAACTTTAGAAACTTTGAGAATGGAATGAAAAGCCCCAAAACATTTGAAAACCTCTTTTCAGGTTTCAGTTCCCATGTTTTTACATGATTTTGTTGTGATCTTTTTATAATTTGAGTGAGAATTGAGTTCATCTAGATTCAAAATGGCAACATTTTGTTTACTCGCAGGTCCTGGTGAAAGAGGAGCAGCAGTCAAACTCACTCCAGAGTTGAAGAAGACGGAGAAGAAAGACACTAGTGCTAACGGGTTCAATGAAAGAGTTAGTGAGATGGTCTCACTGGACAGATCATTGCCAGACATCAGAAACCCAAGGTTTGTTAATGCATTTTACACCTCTTATCAGTTGTTTATTTATTTATCAATGATTGATAAGTTGATTTATTCACTTATCTATTATTTTGATATTTATTTTTATGTTCATTTGCAGTATTTACTGTTTCTTTAATTCATGATTTTGATGTACTTGTTAATTTGTTTATTTACATGTATGTTTTAACCTATGTATTCATTTAGTGTTTTGTCTGTTTATTTATTTTTATTTACTTATCTAATCGTTTAATCATTCGTTCATTCCATCATTCATTCATCCATTCATCAATTCATCCATTCATTCATTCATTCATTCACTCATTCCTTCATTCATTCCTTCATTCCTTCCTTCATTCCTTCATTCATCCATCCATTCATTCATTCAGTCAATCATTTATTCATTCATTCATTCATTCATCCATCCATTCATTCATTCATCCATCCATTTATCCATTCATTTATCCATTCATTCATTTATTCATTCATTCATTTAATCATTCATTAATCCAATCATACATTTATTCATTCATTCATTCATTCATCAATTCATTCATTCAATCAATCAATCAATCATTCATTTATTCATTCATCCATTCATTCATTCATCCATTTATTCATTGATTCATTGATTGATTGATTGATTCATTCATTCATACATTCATCCATCCATCCATCCATCCATTCATCCATCCATCCATCCATCCATTCATTCACTCATTTATCCATTCATTCATTTATTCATTCATTTCATTCATTAATCCATTCATTCGTTCATTTATTCATTCATTCATTCATCCATTCATTCATTCCCATCAATTAATCAATCATTCATTCATTCATTCATTCATTCATTCATTCGCAATTGTATTTATCCTATTCATTTGTTTTTATGTAATTCATTATGCTCTACTGTGTTATGTTTATTATATTTGTATTTCATGTTTTGGCATGGCTCTCTTGAAAAGCAGGCCATGTGGCTTGAACGAGACCACCCTGTCTTTTAAAGAAAACTTGAATAAATAATGAATAAATAAATAATTCATGCATTCATTCATTCATTCATTCATTCATTCATTCATTCTTTCATTTATTCATTTATTCATTTATTCATTTATTCATTTATTCATTTATTCATTTATTCATTTATTCATTTATTCATTTATTCATTTATTCNCACTCGCAGGTCCTGGTGAAAGAGGAGCAGCAGTCAAACTCACTCCAGAGTTGAAGAAGACGGAGAAGAAAGACACTAGTGCTAACGGGTTCAATGAAAGAGTTAGTGAGATGGTCTCACTGGACAGATCATTGCCAGACATCAGAAACCCAAGGTTTGTTAATGCATTTTACACCTCTTATCAGTTGTTTATTTATTTATCAATGATTGATAAGTTGATTTATTCACTTATCTATTATTTTGATATTTATTTTTATGTTCATTTGCAGTATTTACTGTTTCTTTAATTCATGATTTTGATGTACTTGTTAATTTGTTTATTTACATGTATGTTTTAACCTATGTATTCATTTAGTGTTTTATTTGTTTATTTTTTAGAATTCATTTATCTAATCATTCATTCATTCATTCATTCATTCACTCATTCATTCATTCATTCATTCATTCATTCATTCATTCATACATTCATCCATTCATCCATTCATCCATCCATCCAATCATTTATTCATTCATTTATCCATTCATTCATTTATTCATAAATTTATTTATTCATTCATTCATTCATTTATCCATTCATTCATTTATTCATTCATCCATTCATCCATTCATCCATTCATTCATTCATTCATTCATCAATTCATCCATTCATCCATTCATTCATTCATTTATTCATCCATTCATTCATTCATTCATTCATTCATCCATCCATTCATTCATTCATTCATTCATTCATTCATTCATTCATTCATTCATTCATCCATTCATGCATTCATCCATTCATTCATCCATTTATTCATTTTTTCATTCATCCATTCGTTCATTCATTCATTCATTTACGCAAAGGGAAAGAACATGATATCCTTGACTTATGGATCATTTTAGTATTTAGATACAGGCCTGTCCACATTTATTTACAAATAATATAACACTGAATCATTATAATGATGGCACTGTATGGCAATGTTTCTTACCAAAACTTTATGGGGAAATTAATGACCCAATGATCATAAACATTTTGGTATTTTACACCGTGGGTTCAAATGATTGTCAAGGTCTAATAGAGATACCAACCTCGTAATATATGCATGACTATAGAAGTTGAAATTTGAGTCATCAAACAATTGAATTGAATATTTTGGAATCGGAGACAGCATACTGTAGAAGCTGAAATTTTTGTTGGGGTTTTATTTTTCGTGGACATTTTTACTCATTAGAATGGCCATTTACAATAATCTTTCAATTCGCTACCATGAGATTGGGAACATTTTCACTCCTTAGAATGCCTGTAGAATTGTGTACAATAATCTTTCAAAATGTTAAACCAACAACTCGTTAATAAATTCAGTGAATTTGCCAAATAAAAAGATGTACGCTAAAATATGAAAAATCAAAATGCGCTTTCTCGGAGCACTCAGCAATGAGAGTGGATATGTACGCTATATAAATTGCATATATTATTATTATTCTTATTACAGTGAATGGTTGGCATCTACAGATGACAGTGTGTGTAATATTATGTATAGACTTCAGGAAATAATTTTACAATTTTCACATTTGAGTCGCAGTTTTCATTGGAGAATGATTTTTTAATGTATTTTTTAATTGTACAGTTCCATGCTAAACAAAACACATTTTGTATAGTAATCCTGCAAAAATGCATAGCAAAGTGTGATGCGACATCAGTAAAATTATTCCCTGGACTTCCTAGTCAGTCATTGAAATATTACCCACCGGCACCCAATCAATCATCGTAATGAAATAAGTATCACTTCTAATAGGTTTATTCCCTCCTGATTATCTGTCTAAACTCATAAATGTCAGGCTCAGTTTGAAGCAAACAATAAGCGTGTCTCTTTATCGTTTCCTACAAGGTCTCTCAATCAAATATGTTTCATTCCATTATGACATCATGATTGAGTGACCACAACTTCAGTGAGATTTTTGTTCACACTATCTATTAAATATTTTTAACCGCATCAGACATCTGAGCAAGGCAACTTTAAAACCATATTGCCCGATTCGGATTGAAAGCATATATTGCCCGGTCAATTATTTATATAATATTGGATGGCAATAAATGGAATACCAGGGAATATTGCACGAGTTAGGGCAATATTGCACGAATCGAAGATGAGTGCAATATTGGCCCTAACGAGTGCAATATTCCCGGTATTTCAT
>BQKZ01005145.1:52114-64574 GCA_036244855.1 Temnopleurus reevesii | reverse complement strand
GGGGAGGGGGGGGGGGCAATTAAAAGGTAATGCTTCAGCTGTACACGGATATCAGCAAATGAATGTGCATCAAATGGTATTTGTGATGGACAGAATAACTTACAGGCGTGTTAACATAAAATAGCCGAAGAGAATTGACCCGATTTTTTTTACCCAAAGCGTGACATAGCATGATAATGCTGGTTTATTGGTGAATATGATAGTCTATGGGGTACTAAACTCAAATGAATGTGCATCAAATGGTATTTGTGATGGACGAAATAACTTACAGGCGTGTTAACATAAAAGTTACATAACCTATTATGATGACATCATACAACGAATAATCTTTATTGCATTTAAATATTTACCCCTCTTTATCAGCTCACACACAAACACACACACAAAAGTTGAAGTGTTGTAGTGAGTTTTTAACTCATATAAAATGGTTAGATTGCACTTCAAGTGTGTAGCCATTTCAGTATAGTTCCAATATGGGTATTTGAATATCATTCTTTAACAGCCAAATACTTGCTGCCAATCTGCTATATTCTATCGCCATAATTCTGAATTGCTTATTCATGTGTTTTTTTTTGCGTCCCAACTGGGATTTCTGGTTAGCGGCTTTAATCCAGTGTTATATTTGGAACATCTCGATTTTAAAGGCCGAGCACCAGAAAGGTCTTTCTGACAACGACCTTATAATAAAAATCCAGGAATTAGCTGATTAAACAATGAAAACATAATTTTTGTATTAGAGTTTGTAGATTAATTTTGATTTTCATATTTACCTAGTAGACCTACCACAGATTTCTAACACTGTCTGAGTTCTCTTCCTAATTTATGCCGCAGACACATTGTATCAGCAATTTATTTATTTGTAGTATGAATCAATCTAACAAATTGTTATAATGTATGATTGTGTTTTTAATATATATACTAATTTACTGTTGATTAAGACAGTCGTATACTGTGGAATAAAACACGCTTTAATCTGTATACTGTTACATTACATGCCTTATTCTCGATCGTGGTTGTATAATAGTTACCATGGATACGCCGTAAATTATGTAGGGAAAAGAGAGAGAGAGAGTGAGAGATAGAAAGAGGGGAGAGAGAGAAAAAAAAAAGGGGGGGGGGAGAGAAACATGTGTTTATGTCGGTGTACATGGGTGTGAATGTGTGGAGCGTTGTATATTTATGTCAGTGTGTGTGTGATGTGTGTGTGTGTGTGTGTGTGTGTGTGTGTGTGTGTGTGTGTGATGTGATGTGATGTGCATGTGCGTGTCGTTGGTGACTAAGAGAGATGGAGAGAGAGAGCGTGAGGGGGAGATTATCAGAGGAAATTATTGACAGCCAAGCCTTTCTGATATCTACACTGTATATAATTTATTTCTCTTTATAGATCATTATTTTCTCCTCATTTCATTTGATATTTCTTTTCTTATTTTCCTCCTTGAGCTTTTATGTCATTCGTATTTTTTCCAGCCAATTTCTCCCCTCCACCTCTTCCCCTCCTCCTTCTCTCTCCCTCTCTCTCTCTCTCTCTCTCTCTCTCTCTCTCTCTCTCTCTCCCCTCTCTCCCTCTCTCTCTCTCTATATATATATCTCTATCTTCCCTCCCTCTTTTTCTCTCCCTCTCTCTTAGGTCTTTCTATTTCTTTTTGCTTCCCTCTATCTCTCTTCTATATTTGTCCCTTGTCTCTATCAATCCCGGCCCCGCCCTGTTTGTTACCATCTGTCCCAACCCCTCCCATTTTGTATGTTAATCTTCCTGTCAATTTATTTGTATTGATCTGTTCTCCTCTTCCGTTCTTTACTTCTTTCCTCTTCCATTCTTTCTCGTCCTATATCTCGCCATCTCATTTGCTTCTTATTTCCTTTTTATTATCGTAATTATTATTCACTTTCCTGTCTTTTCCCTTTTTCATGTTTTTGTCCACTTATGCACTCCCTTGCTTATGTCTTTATTTGTGTCTCCTTTCTTTCTGTCCTTCTTCCTTTCCATCTCCTTTCCTTTGTGTTATCCTCCCATTCTCTCGCCTAGCCCCTTCTTTTTATCCACTCATCTCAGTTCCTATTTCTCGCTTTCTTTTTCCCCTTTTTATTTGTTTATTTTTTTAAACTTTCGTCCTCGTCTTCCTCCCTCACCAATGCTTTTGCTTTCTATTTCTTTTTTTATCACCCTCTAATTCTCTTTCTTGGTCCCTTCCATTTTGTTTACTCACGCGTTCACCTGTCTATTTCTTTATTTCTTTATTTTTATACATATATATACATATATTCCCTTTTTAAATATTTTTTGGTCCATTTTCCTTCTGTCCTCTTCCTCCTACCTCGCCCTTTCTTTTGCTCTCCATTTAACTTCTGTTATCATCTCATTCTCTCTCGACTCCTTTAGCCCTCTCCTTTGTCCACTCATGCATCTCCCTCCCTATTTCTTTCCATATTCATTTGTTCATTATTATTCTGTTTACTTTCGACTTATTTCTTTTCACCCTTTTCTATTTTCCTTCTGTCCTCTTTCTCCTACCTCGCCCTTTTTTCTACTCTCCATTTTTCTTCTGTTATCATCTCATTCTCTCTCCTCTTTTTGTCCGCTCATTCCCAGTCTTTACCCATTCGTTCTTTTTACTTTCTTTCTCCATGTTTCCGTCCTTCTTCCTCTCTTGCCATCTTTTTCGAATTCATCTACCTTTCTTTTTTTGTATTCTTTTCAATCTTCGATATACTCATTTCTTTCTTTTATCTGTCACACTCTTCGTTCACTCTTTTAGGCATCACAATTTCTTTCATTTCTCTTTAACTTTCCTTCTCATTCTCTCTCGTCTGCACAGTGATATCCATATATATATCATTATTCCATCCACACTACACGAATCACCCGCAATTTCCAAATAAAAACATAAATTTTATTTCATATGACAAGTAGGCACTCGATAAATGAAATGTCATGAATCAAACACTAACAAAATACACACTTATATTTTATACAAGTAGTGACTATAACGAGAGGAAGGTTCGTGAAACATTATTAAATATAATTATCACAATTTATTTGATAATACCTCGTAAATCATCACAGATATTAGTTTCTAAATTGAAAGGGTGATCAGGAAATAATAGACATACACATTTTCTCGTCTGATACCTGCAACTATTAGATGTAATTTACAATGTGATATGTCAAATAGGTATCGAACACTCGACGAATAGAATTTGGCGAGTATTGCGATGTAAAAATACTTTTGAATCTCACGTTGTGAAACGCTTTTGTGTTATATTCAATTAATCAATCAAATTTATGACCAACGGGAGTTATATAATAGTGTATAACAGCTTCTGGTTATATAGACCAAGGAGCTCGAATCTCCTTGTATACACGCTCAACTTGTGCATGCAACTATTGTGTACATAGATGTCCGTGTATATTGTGATTCAACTACCTGAGACCTCTGTCCCGAAGATGTACTTAAGTACATAAAATATAAAGTACTTAAGTAATAAAATATATATAAATAATCCAATGTTGATTGCTTCTAATCTCATATACTAGGGGCCGACTCACACTTTTGAGGGATTTTTCTTTAATTTGAAAATGAAAAATGCTATACGCTGATCAGACGATGGACTGACGATCGGCTGGCGCTCAAGTAGCGTATACCGGGTGTCAGTCCACCGTATGACCCGCGTCTTTGTGCGTCCAGGGAGCGTTTATGATTTTCCAAAACGCTGGGCCGACGCAGGCTAAAAACACAAAAGTGTGAGTCGGTCTTAAGACATGGACCCTGGTCCCAATGAAGGAGATACAGTATCGCTTTGTGAGTAAACCATGAAGAAAATGTTTTGCCAATGTGTTCAAAACTATTTCGTATTATGCATATTTTAGAGCAAAAAAATTAATGTTTTTTAAACTATTCTCCCATATTTTTATTACAATACCAATGACTGGAGTGTTTTTACGACCCTCTGATGATGATATCATCATTCGGCTCCGAGAGACCATTCTATTTTACGATCTATAATATTTATTCTACCACCTTTAAAACCCTCTTACACCTTTGCGAACTGAGGCAGGCGAAGGCTGACGAATAAGAAAATGATAATGCTCGAAATTGGCGCATTTTAGTACTGTATTTATTTTTCAATCAGATCATGATATTCTACAGTACAAAAGAAAAATCGCAGGCATTAAAAGCCTTTTTCTTAATCGTCAGCCTTCGTCCCGCTCAATTCACATAGGTGTGAGGGAGCTTTAATAAAAATTTCCGACAGTGAGCAGGTAGTCATGGTGAATACTAATTAGCACTACACAACAGCAAGAAGTGTCTATATCCTACGCTATTAAAACGCTGGCGACATACTGTACACATAAACCGCTGTGTTTTTTTTAATATCAATTTTGGGATATTTCTTTTACGAACAGGAGTAAATTTCCACCAAGTTGAACAAGTATCTCATTCGGTTGTGTGGGCAGTATATTGCCCAAATTTTAATAGGTTTTTACTAAAATATTCTGAGAGTGCAAACTACCAAATAGTATTCATGTTATTACATAACAACGTGACTAGTACTATATCCGGAATACAAAGTCTCTCTGGGTAGCTAAAAAAAACAAAAAAAAACTGGTGGACATCTACACGTTATATTGTTAATCAGTATGGTCCTTGATATCATTACAAAATAAAACACAATGACTGTACAATAAAACAATTTTAAATAATCAAATCAATACAATAGATTGATATAATGTTATCGTTCATAAACCATAGGCATAGCAATATATTTTAGGACGGACATTTTCGTAGATTGCATAATATGGATTTTTATAAAATATGTGTTTCGGATTTTTTTTACAATTCTTGTCAGCTCCTCGTTGTTTTTCTACTTATTTTTTTTTTCTACTTCTCTTTTCCTTCTGTGTCATCTTCTTCCCTTTTATGATTAAAAAAACATTTTGTTATGATGAGAATTTCACAATTATAATATTTTGTTATATAATTGATCCACTGCTTCCACTTTTGAATGTGGGAAGCTGACATTCATTCTATCTACTAGATTTGAAAAAAAAAACATGTCCAGAAAAGGGCTGTAAGTCCTAACCCAAGTCATGCTCTATATAATGCCCCTTGCATAAATATTCCTATGAACACAAATTGCATGAAATAACCTTCAACATAATGAAATTGTCTCTTAGAATGTCATAATATGAAATATAATATTCATTGTCATCTTGTTGAAAGATTAATCATATCACTAAAATCCCATATCAAGTTTCCCTAAAGGTCTGGATAGTCCTCGTGGCACAATAAACCAATATATATATATATATATACATAACTTATACATGACATAAAATATTACTTACAATTAATTACAACTGAGAGCGCAGCCCCTTTCATCAACTAAATATGATACATTCAAAATATTCAACCACATTGTAATGAATTTAGTCAGATGATGATAGAGGTTTTCAAAGCATTTACTTCTTCATGACCCCCTGCAGAAGGTCCATCGGTAGAGGGAAGATGATGGTCGAGTTCTTCTCTGCAGAGATGGTGTTGAGGGTCTGCAGGTACCTCAGCTGAAGGGCAGATGGAGACTCAGCAATAGTATCAGCAGCTTCCTTAAGAGCACGAGCAGCATTCTGTTCTCCTTCAGCAGCAATCACCTTGGCTCTTGCCTCTCGGGAAGCTTCGGCCTCTGCAGCCATAGCTCTCTGGAGCTGGAAAGGCAAGCGGACATCCTTGATCTCGACACGCTCCACTTGGATTCCCCAGGGGTCGGTGTCATGATCCAGAGTGGACTGCATGTAGTGGCTGATGCCTTCACGCTCTGCTAGGATCTCAGCAAGGTTCTTGGTGCCCAGGACATTCCGAAGGGTCGTCTGAGCTAGAAGCCTTGTTGACCTGCCAGCGTCTTCCACGTTCGCGATGCTGATGATTGCATTCTTGACGCGGTAGAAAACAACAGCATCCACAGAGACCGTCAGACTGTCCCTTGTCAGGATTTCCTGAGGAGGAATGTCAAACGAAATGGTACGGAGATCAACCCTACGGTAATCATCGATACAAGGCAAAATGAAGAAGAGTCCTGGACCCTTGGTTCCGCCAGATCGGAGACGTCCAAGCCTTAAGATGACTGCTCTTTCGTACTCCTGCACCACTATAATGCAGAAGATCCAAGATATTGGAAACGTACAGATCAAAATAAGTACCGAAATGGCAATGAGAAGTATTCCACAGCATCCTAGGCCCTCTGAAGTGCCTTCAGATCCAATGATGTGTGGGGGATTCTCTCCAACAAAGTCCACTTTTCCTCTGGACGCCATGTTTGGTGCAGATTTGGCGTAGATCTAGACTCGGGACGTGTACACAATAAACAAGCCGAGTCGCTTCGCTGGGGTGATGAGCGCTCTCTTTCGTCGTCGCTTTGTTATACGAGTCATGTCACAATGGAAACCAACACGCATTTATTTTGGGAGAACAAAAGGGCATTGCATAATCGTATTCTCGTTCTACCAGACTCTTTTAGGTTAGGCAGAAGAAATAAATAAATATTTCTCTATACATAGGAGATCAAAGAGATGGCAAATTGCAACCCGTCCATGATTTTTCTGGATGAACTATATGTTTCAAATTATATATAATATTTGTTTGTGTCGATTTGTATTCCTTTATATTAAATCTCATTGTCGTAATTCTACAGAAACCAGCTAATATTAAAGCATTTTGTATTTTGTTTTAATTCAATACTAGTATCTTGTTTGAATGAACGGTTTCCTGGATATGATATCACGATGGTTTAACATTTATATGAATTAGCATAATCATGATTTATTTATCATGATATTATTCATACAGGAATAAAAAGAAAAGTTATGGATGATCCATTATTTATCACGAATATTATTTACCTATAGGAGCCTGAGATTAAAAATACGTTTTACCTTATGAACCTTCTTTCATGTCACCCCAAACTTTGCTCTTCTTCTTCTGAAAGTTTTCCTCATGAAAAACTGTCGGACTGTGACAAAAATTCCTTTGAGCCCTAAAACTTTTCCTTTCTTTGGTGATGGAAGAATCATGCAATGGATTGTCACTGCGTACCATCTTCACATGTATCGTGATATTATGTAAGAGGATGATTTGCGGGGGGGGGGGGGGGGGGGGGGGGGGGGGGGGCAACGGGCAAGCCATCTCATTGACATTGAATAGTATAAAGGGTCATGAACAATACTCTTTTGCCAGATCGAGCAATGGATACATGTTCTTTTTTTCCGGGAAAGGGGGGGGGGGGTGTTGTAAAAAGGTCGATGACCCCCTTTTAGCCTGGAATCATCGGTCCGTCCCTTTATATAAAAATATAATTCCCTTTATGCTGAGCTTAAAGTTTCTTTACAACTTATTACGGATACTGCGGTACTGAGCTCTAGCCCCCACCCCCCCTCCTCCCCTCTTCTTCCAATTATGATGACTTCAGTCTTTATGAGGATTCAATGGTAATGAAATTATAAATATTAATGCCCCGGTCACATAGGACCCCGGAAACAACACGATTCACCCCGACTCGTTATTCTGAGGCAGTTAACTGTGAAAGAGTCGGATCGCGTTGCTTCCGGGGTCCTATGTGACCGGGGCTTAATCCACACTTAACTGCCTCCAAACATAGAGTCGTGTTGAATCGTGTTGCTTCCTATGTGACCGGGGCTTTATTATATTACGCTCTCATGCAGTTCCTTCAATGTTTTTTTTTTATCGTCATAAGTGACCGACTGTGGTAAAAATTGCTATATTTCGAGAATTTGCCCATGATTACTTTTCTACTTGAAAATTGTCAGAGCGCTTTTAAGATCCTTCAACGAGTCAACCTGACAAGATATTTTTTTAGAGTAACCCTTCCAATCTTTCATCCGGTATTCTCAATCGTCTCCACTTTTTTGGATCGTTCTTTCATCTCTTCCGTCTGCTTTTTTTCATCCAATATAATCTTCTGTTACTCTTTATGCCCATGTCCTCCATATCTCTCAGTCTTCATTTTATCTCACTTTTTACCAAACTTTCTGTTTTTTCTTCAATCTCGTCATCTCACTCACTCTCTGTATCTTCATTTCTATCTCCCTGTAATTCATCGTCGTCGTCTTCTTCTTCGCTTTCTCTAATATATTCTTGTTAGCCATCTCTCTCTCTCTCTCTCTCTTATTCCCCCTCCTCTCTCTTTCATAGGTATTTTCTTATTTTCTTTCTGCCTCTCCCCCTGCTTCTTTATTTTACCTTTCACTCCTAGCTTCTTTCTTTATCCACATAAGGGAGTTGTGTTTTTTTTTTAGATAAGGGACATGTAAACACAAACACACACACACACACACACACACACACACACACACACACACACACACACACACAACACACATACACACACCACACACACACACACAAACACAACGCAAACACACAAACATACACTACGCACACACACAGATAAAAATATTGCCCCTTTGTCTACATTGCATCTTAGATCTGTCGTTCGAGCCTCACTCTTTCACCTATCTTCCCTTTCTATCATCTACTTCTTCCTCCCCAGCAAGTCAACATTCTCCATCTAAATTATATCCACAAATATTACCTTTTCTTCCAAAATAAAACTATAATCTACAATTTCTACATGTAATGAGAAATTTTAATACTATATACAGTATGAAATGTATATGACATCAGGCACTCAATTTCGATGAACATTGTGAAGAATACGGACTATGATCGCCAGCAAATAAACTGTCAGGTTTATTTATGATCAAAGGCAAAGTCTATCAAATATAAAAATTATTATGATGTGCATCATAAAATCTCGGAGATAAATGTGTTTCAAGATCGGTAGGGTGTTATAAAATATAAAAATGCATGCTTTATAGTACATGTACTCTCAACATTAACATACAGGTATATTACACATCAATATATAAATACATGTACGTACATGCCATATTGATGAAGAAATCTTGAAATTATGACAACTTTGTTGAATTCTTGATACTGATTAGCTGTTGCAGATACATGTACTGTGCATGTATTGTACATGTACATGTAGTTGCCATGGTGATTACCATTAATGAAACAGTTGTCATAACTTGGTATCATTCAACATGCCCCAGGTCAAATTGAATTCCACATCTCTAAAGAAATTATATGTATGCACACGTGGTCTGCAGAAATAAACTTTACAGGTGGTACAATTCTGTATCTTGAGCAAATTACATGTAATTGTTCGAAGCTTCGAGTAAATATAGTTTAGGTGGGATTTTCGTTGTTTTAAAATATTCAATATCCAATCCACTGTTCAAGATATTTCGATTGGTGTTTTCAATCAATGCCTTCATATAATTGAATTAATGTATGCTAACTTTGAAGATAACTTTTTTTTATAGAGCAATAGGCAATCAAATTAAAATCATCAAAGTTGAAACCGATAGAAATATGTTCATTGCAAGTCAGAATTATTTGTACCTCTTATCACTTCATGTATAAAGCTGTGGACATTATGATCAATCTTGGTATCATTGGACCATATCTATTAGTTCGGAGCTTTCATAGTCATAACAGGTAGCACATAATTCTGAAATGCACTATACATGTACTATAACTACAAAATGAACCAATGTTTCACCACACGATATAAAAATATACCTTATTCGCCTTCCTTTACAATGTAAGCTACTACGTAGGTTACAATAAAGGAAATAAAACCTTTTGATCATGTTTATCTATACAGTGGAAACTCCTTATAAAGAGATCTGATATAAAGAGGTAAAAAATCTGGTCCCAGCTCTTAATACCTTACTGTTGTTTAACTCTGCTATAAAGAGATTATTGCTATAACAAGGTATTTTTGATGGTCCAAAGCACCTCATTATATACTGAGTTTTCCTGTACATATATACGTATATGTAATACATATATATATACGTATATATGGTCTAGTGATACCACTGCGATTCCGATGTCCTGCCTTTTATAGCGATAACAGGTACATGTAAGCAAAGAACAGTGACAGGTAGCATACCAATTGGCTGGATGTCTTTCGCTATTGTCCACCAACACACTTTAGATTCCCATGTAAATCCACTTCAGAATTTGTTCTTTCCTTGCAAGGGACCGTTCGACGACGTGCATGACTTGCACTATTTATTTTGTGCCCCACCCATCACTCTACACTACAGTTTTGAGCTTTTATGCAAATTAAATACGTGTACAGGTCGACTCGTAGTCAACCGAGGGCTCCTAGAATAAATAGCATTATAGGGCAATTGCACAAATAAACTCCATTTTGGCAAACGGACAGTAACATTTTTCGAAATTTAGAATGTTCACGAGATATCAAATCTATTACATACATATAAAAATTATAAAAAAAGTTATTGAAGCACTTTCATGAAGTGCACCACTATCAGTATGCATAACAAACCAGATTATTTTGTAGAATAGCCCATTACATATCAGGATATGTCAATATCCACTTTGATTTACATTTAGTGCGATTGGAGAAAGCAAATTAACTGCCTGTAAGGTCAAAATTACACAACACTGTGGCCTTCATTATGAAAGCATGAGTTCATGATGAAAACAAGGAGAAAAGATAGTGCTGGTTTACTTACATTTGTTCAAGACAACTTTCCAAAAATGTTAGCTACATATTCTTCAGATATGGATTGATTAGTACTTAGGTTAATGTTCATGTGAATTTCGTACAAATGATGATATATCCTGAAGTATACATGAATAATAATAATAATAATAATAATAATAATAATACATGTGTCTTATATAGCGCACTTTCCACGCTGATAAGGTGCTCAAGGCGCTCAGAGCAAATTCATTACAGAAAAGAAATAACAAGGAAAGTCAAAAGGCACTCTTAAATAAATAATTCTTAAGGTTGCCCTTGAAGGAAGATAATGATGTTAAGGTTTTCAGACTCTGTGGAAGGGCATTCCACAGAGTAGGGCCTGAGTAAACAAATGCTTGTTCCCCCCACGATCTTCTGGAAGCCGGAACCTGTAACAGGTTACTAGAGGATGATCTTAAAGTTCGTGTAGGTTGGTATGTGCGGATTATATCATTATTGTAACTGGGGGATGTTCCATTAATGATATGGAACACCAAAAGAACAATCTTGAAAACTATACGTTCCGTATATACTACCTTATAACAAGGTAGTTTACTTATATATATAGTATATACAGTTTAACCTCATTATAATCAGATTGTTTGGACCAGAGAAATAACCTCTTTACATGTATATTGAAATATATAAGAAAACTACCTTGTTATAACGATACCTTGTTATAACGAGAGCTCTTCATATCAGTGCTCTTTTTAACGAGGTTTGACTGTACAATGTACTGTAGGTGTAGTGCAAACATCAAGATAACATTATAACATTGAAGTGAATGGCACTTATGTGGCAGGAATATACTGTAGTGGTAAAATCTGTCCAAGTGGGGGATGATTTTATTCTCAATGAATAGTTGATCATTTTAGAACAAAACATCCTCCCTTTTTTCACTCTGTGCTATACCAGTGTACATGCAAATATTTATGCCGCAAATCGTCACAGTCTAAAATTTTATATTTCTCAATAATTGTTGTCTCCTCATCCTTATTCTTCTACTTTTACTCATTATTACAATTCATATTTTTGTTAAATAAGAAATTATTTGAAGTTTTAATCATGTCGCATAGTTTTCATTTGAATTTGAAACAAATTCACAATACAGTGCTACAGTGTAAGGTTTCAGTGAAGGACCACAATATATTTGTACCTACATGTAATAATGAATTATGTAAAATAAAAATCCAAATTTTATAGAAAATGTCACAATTATCTGAGTTTAAAAATCTTGCCCAGTTAATTTTTGGGAAAACTAAAATATAATTACATGCAGGCTAGGAAAAATTGGTAAGGCCTCTTCGTAAAATCTGATCCTGAATCTTGTAAAATTATTATAATTTGATGCATTTCTTAAACTTTCAGCCTCATATTAAATGCGTGTTTTTATGGTTGTTCATATCAGGGAGCATGTCAGGATATCTTATAGTAAACACCCAGTGAGCCCATTGTTGACACTGCATGAGATCACTTCCATACAATTTTGAAACCTTCCCATCATGCTCTCTGATATGAACAACTGTAAATGCATGTATCAACTTCAACTTGAGATACTATCAAGGTTTCCGTTTCACTTCATAAGACCTTGGAGCAGATCAATTGGTAGAGGGAAGATGATGGTGGAGTTCTTCTCTGCGGAGATGGTGTTGAGGGTCTGCAGGTACCTGAGCTGAAGGGCAGATGGAGACTCAGCAATAGTATCAGCAGCTTCCTTGAGAGCACGAGCAGCATTCTGTTCTCCTTCAGCAGCAATCACCTTGGCTCTTGCCTCTCGGGAAGCTTCGGCCTCTGCAGCCATAGCTCTCTGGAGCTGGAC
>BQKZ01005144.1:48823-60507 GCA_036244855.1 Temnopleurus reevesii | reverse complement strand
AAATCTTTAAAGAAATTTCAGAAAAAGACCAGAATGCAGTACAAAAAGATAATTCTTCCTGTGACGTCTGTTAATGGAGATGCACTGTGAGCAGAATGGATTAATGAATTTGACAAAGTGAATAACTTTCATCCCAGCATCCACCAAATGCATACAAAACATTTTCTTCCTTCTTATTGTACAGAGAAGTGTCAAACAGGTTTCACACTGTTCACAGAATCAACATTTAAACTACTTTTTTTGCACCACAAAGAGCTATTGTGAATTCTTGAATGAAAGTTATTTAGTTTGTCCCGTCCCTTTGTCCCATCTGCTCATAGTGATACACTCGGCACTAACAATTCCACTTTAAAGTCAATGGATAGCTTTGTCAAATACCAAAATAAATTTCGCAGAGTCAGATAGTGCGATAGTCATAATTCTAAACCTTTAATGGGCTTCTTCGTCAAATACATTTGAATATATAAGCGATTGAACAATGGAAATCTGTTAGCGTCGGCCGGACGCTTATCTTTTTTCAGCACGGCACTATGCGCTGACAAACTGCTGCCGGACCTCCGGGGGTAAAAGCGCGGCATTTTCGTTAGCCCAAAATCACATGGTTTCTGAGCGGCGATTCACTTTCCCTTTTTTGAAATAGTAAGAGATATTTTTATGCGATCATATGTTCAGATACCGGTACTTCTAGTTACATGGGTATCGATAAGATTAGTTGCATTTTAAATTGTTATGAGATGATTTTTTCATTGCTATCTATTGCCTTTAAAATGGACTTGGGCCCCTCATTCAATCATGTATTCAAATCTAACCGACTATACTATCTATAAAACACCTGAGAATACAGTATATTCTACATGAAGATGAATATTGCTAATAGGACTTAGACGTTTTTGTTTGAGATGATTTTGCTGACATGAAACAAAATCTGTCATCGCAAAGGATTAAGTATGGTTGCCTTCGGTACCCCTCATCTAGACGTAATTGCCAAAGAACAGGGGCAGTATTCTGGTAGCTGTCTTATCTCGGTGTCTTATCTTTTGTCTTATCTCCATAAGATAAGACAGTGCTAAGATAGTCTTAAATCGGTATTCAGAAAACTCTCTTTTCTCTGTCTTATCTCTCTTAGGACACCATCCAGAATACTGCCCCAGGATTTTTGCCAGCATCCCTAGACATGCTTTTGTCATTATTAAATATTTACTTTGGATGATGAATGGGAAAATGATACACAGAAAACAATCCAGAATTTAACTTCACCAATCTTGTTCCACAATACTGGTTATTTCGTTGGAAGACATGCAGAAAAGGAGTAACATATGATATATACATCTTGATACATAGATAAAGTTATTTTTTTCAATATCATATCAAAATCAATGATATTTAAAAGAATTTTCTTTGCAAAGTGAAACAAAGAGTATGACTTTTTGTTCAGATAAATAGTGTAATAATTGCCCGTAACTGGCCTAGAATATATGTCGCTTATGAGAAAATTGAAGGAAAAAAAATTTAAGATTTCATGTACAAAATGAATGGGGAGCTGATCATATACAACACCATTAACTGTTGCTGATTTGCAGAGTAAATAGCGATTTACAATCAAAATTAATGGGTGCAATCTCCTAATAATTTTGTTCATTCCTTTTTGAAATGCCGTTCAGAAATTCTCCCTTTGGGGTTGACTTCCCCTAGATTATGCTTCGGTTTTTAACTGCATACAGAATGAAGAGTTTCAAATATAACAAGATAAATTTGATAAATTTTCTGAATTATCAAATGTTAGAACATTGGCAGTAATTTTTTTTTGCCAAGGACATCACCATGAATCATATCAGTGCACTTTACACTCAAACAAATCATTATCACACATAAATTGTAAAGAGTGTTTTCAAATCACATCAATAAATTACTACCTGTGACAGTTTCCATGTCTAGGGTTTGAAATCTTCCTCAGATTTCTGATTTTGAAATTGCATTAAGTTGCTGATTTATGGATGATTGATTTGTAGATGTTTGGGGTCCTTTCGATCCAAATCGCCTTCCAGATTCTCTTGACCTAGGCAGTGTTTTCACTGAATCGTTAGAGTTACGCACAACTTTAAAGGGGAACTTCACCCAGACATTGATGTGCGCTCAGTGGATGAAGATAAATACAATGATCAAACTGTTAAAATTTGAGCAAAATCCGACAATCCAATCAAAAGTTATGAATTTTCAAAGTTTTGATTGACACCCCTCATGGGCTCCTCAAATTGGCAACGTACAGGCACAAAATTGCTGCCAACATGGAGAACTCTCCATTCACTTTGTACACAGAATTTCACATTTTCTTCTTTTTCTCTAAAAGTAGACAATAAATCAACAAAATTCATTCCGAAATGCATGTAGAATAAAAATGTCCATATCATACTTGAAGAGAAAATTACCATTTAGTCTACTTTTCTAGAAAAAGAAGAAAATGTGAAATTCTGTGTACAAAGTGAATGGAGAGTTCTCCATGTTGGCAGCAATTTTGTGCCTGTACGTTGCCAATTTAAGGAGCCCATGAGGGGTGTCAATCAAATCTTTGAAAATTCATAACTTTTGAATGGATTGTCGGATTTTGTTCAAATTTTCACAGATCGATCATTGTATGTTTCTCCATCCACTGAGCACACATCAATGTCTGGGTGAAGTTCTCCTTTAAGAAAGACTGGAGTTCATTAACAAGTGTGATACGCACAAGATTCTCAATCATTCAGTACAAGAACTGATACCAGTCGTGCATAAAGTTGTTCTTAAAGTATTTCTTATCTTGGTGAAACACCACCCTGGTCATGGCTTTCAATGATGTGTTGCTGATCACTGGATTGGCAACAAACAGCGATTGCAAAGTCTGGAACATTAGTTTGTGATATTCTGAAGAAGGTACAGTGGAACCTTGTTATAAAGAGGTCGAATATAGCGAGATAACTGTTATAAAAATGTTATTTGATTGGTCCCAGCTCTTTATAGTTCTTTGTTTCTTTACCCTGATATAGTGAGGAACCTGATATAACAAGGTAATTTTCATGGTCTCAAGGACCTTGTTATAAAGAGGTTTCACTGTATCAGATTCTAGACACCGAAACAGTCACAAGAAATAATTTTTCAATGACATTTGAAAATTCTATTCAATTTGTAATTTCATAATCCTTATGGAAACTATAATCATACACATAATTGTCATGTTTCATAATAGAATAATACTAAAGAATTCATCAAATCAATTATTTACAGCAAAATATATTCACTTATTCACATTCACACAATATCCCTTATTCATTTTGCATTTTCAGCAGTATTCAACAAGACATTTGTGATATTTATCCATTGAGTTCTGCTTGAAAATGAATTAGCACACAGTAGGCTACAGCCCAGCAATCCTAGGGTTAAACATTAACATTTGTACATCAGCCATAATTGTGAATGACCTCTAATCTCATTCAAATTGTGATCTAGACAAGATGCAATGCCAAATATTAAGGATAAATCTACTGCCAACACATGAGGAGAATTCAAAGAAATTCCTTAAGGTTAAGAATCAGGTAGATTTTATCGGTTAAGATGCCCATATTGAATGCTTCTATCATTTCCCAATTCTGAAAGTTAGCTGATCATAAGGTGTGCCTACTGTTGGATTCAATCTAAGGGGGTGTCGATCAAAATTTGCAATTGATCGCAAATCAACAGCAAATTGTAACACGCATTTTCATCCTCACATCACGCGCTTCTAACAAGGCGTGGATGAAATAATGATTTCGATTGCACATTCCCATCAACTTTAACTTGCGATCAATTGGAACTTTTGAACACCCCTAAGATTTATACATCAGAGACAAAAGAAAAACGCTGTTATAATAGCCGAGAGGTGGATGTGGTACATGAAAAATCTTTATAACTATTAACAAAAACTAGTGCATAGATTATTTTCCAACTCTTGTTGGAATGTCACTGTCTGTGGAAATGTCACAGTAACTTCACCCACAACAAATAATAATTCATAATGAAGTATTGCTATTTCAGTACATTACATATATATTTTTTCTTTCAAATGTTTATATAAATATATACACCAAATTCCTACTGGTAACAGTTGAATACATCCTCTAGATAAGATATTCATCAAGTGTCTATAATATGATTCGTTATGAGTCTAAAAACATTTATACCAGCCAATCAATTTAACGTCATAACAAAGGAGAGAGAATTTAGCATAAAGACATGGAAAATTAGGAGAGAAAATAGATAGAAGAAACATAAAAAAGTGGTATAAAATGAGGAAATCCTGTAGAGGGAAAAAAAGATTGAGAGAGAGAGACAGAGTTAGGGAAAACTGAGAATTTATTGAGAAAATAAACAGTCTGAAAGACACAGAATTTAGAAATGTATAAACATAAGATAATAACACAAATACAAGTTCACATAGAATAGGATTTCAAACAGAAATGGTAGAAAATTTGTGTATGGAGGGACAGGAGCATGAGTTTGGAGTCAAAACAGTTGATAGTTTAGTTCTTACATCATCTTCGTTTGACAGAGTCAGAAGTAGCTTAAGCCTCTGTCACATAGGGGCCCCCTGAAGCAACATGATTCAACACGACTCTTTGTTCAGAGGCAGTCAACTGTGTATTAACAAAGAGTCGTGTTGAATCGTGTTGCATCCAGGCCTCTTTGTGACCGGGGCCTTACCTAACTTGGTAAAGAGATAAAGATAATATGGCAGTTTTTAGCAATGAGCCAAAGGGAGTGTGAAAAAATTTCCCATTTCTAAACACTGAAGACCTTAGATTAATGCTGATGTGGTGTTTCAAAATCTGCTATAGATATATATCATAATTCTAGCTATATTTGTTCACATCATTTGTTGGAATTCGTCCATTGCACTTTGGTCCGATGCTGGCTCCCCATGTCGGATGAGTCTGCAAAGAGGCAAATCAGAAAATAATACAAGGCATTAGATAGTGATTGAAAAGGGTCAAATTTATAATACAAAGCAGTCTAAGGTTCATATGAAAAAGGGGAGTCTAGTACTATGCTACATGGCATAGTCAAAGCCAACGAAGCAAATTTCCCATTGTGGACGAATAAAATCATCTATCTATCTATCATACATACAGAAAAAATGATCGAAAGAAATTACAGCAAAAGTTTGGTAGAAATTAATCTATTAACGTTTTAACTCTTATTCGGAAGAGGGACGTTTGGTGAAAGTAATTATGATGTCCATCCATGTTGGTTACTAAATAAAGGGGTAATAATATAGCAAATTAAAGGAGGTACATGATTATGTTTGTTCAAGAAGTGCATAGTAGATGTTCCTAATATGAAGTGTGTGAAATGCCTTGAGAGAACAGAACTTTCTGGCACAACTATTAGCCAGTGATTTATTTCCTTATCAAGTAACCTTTCTTTCTTTCTCCTTTGCCACCTAAACCACTTGACAAAGATTACGATGAGGTTGATAGCCATATAAATAACGACTACTCTATCAGTAAAAGATGCCTGGTCATATTAAAGATGCTTGTCATTTTCTTTTATCTAATATCTTTAAAATTTAATTTTATCTTCGCAAAAGCATATTTCCTCATAAACCCACCTTTCTCTCCCTCTCCTTTGCCACCTAAACCACCTGACGAAGACTATCGTGATGATGCTAGCCGATATAAGGATTGTTCCAGCGAGTGAAAGACCCATTGCTATATTGGAGATCCTCCTATCCTTGTTTTTTAAATGAACTGTTTTGAAGCTGAACTCATGTACTAACCTGTCTCTTCTTCTCCTCCTTTGCCACCTAAACCACCTGACGAAGACTATCGTGATGATGCTAGCCGATATAAGGATTGTTCCAGCGAGTGAAAGACCCATTGCTATATGGAGATCCTCCTATCCTTGTTTTTTAAATGAACTGTTTTGAAGCTGAACTCATGTACTAACCTGTCTCTTCTTCTCCGTCTTTGCCACCAAAACCATCTGACGAAGACTATCGTGATGATGCTAGCTGCTATAAGGATCGCTCCCGCTAATGAAAGCCCCATGGCCATATTGGAAATGCATATCCTTGCTTTTTAAATGATCTGTTTATAAACTGAACTTATACTAACCTTTCTCTCCTTCTCCTTCTTTGCCAACCAAACCATCTGACGAGGACTTTCGTGATGATGCTTGCCGCTATAAGGACAGCTCCCACTAGTAAAGGTCCCATGGCCATATTGGATATGCCTACCCTTGTTTTTAAATGATCTGTTTTGAAACTGAACTCATACTAACCTTTCTCTTCTTCTCCTCCTTTGCCACCTAAACCATCTGACGAAGACTATCGTGATGGGGCTGCCAGTGGCAGCCCCATTACCATATTTTCGATACCTATCCTTGTTCTTAAAACTGAAATCCACCCAGTAAAACCCAAATAGCCAAATTGAAAATACCTACTATTATTTTCATTTTTTTAAACAGAACTTATTTGACTAACCTTTTGCTTCCTCTTGTACTAATCTTTCTCTCCTTCTCCTTCTTTGCCACCTAAACCATCTGACAAGACTATTATGAAGATGCTAGCTGCTATAAGGATAGCTCTCGCCAGTGAAAGCCTCATGGCCAAATTGACAATACCTACTTTTATTTTCATTTTTTTGAAACAGAATTAATTTGGGCTAATCATAGTTTTTTTTATAGTTTTTTTAAAGACTTATACTCATTTTGGCAAAAGCCAATTTCTTCATGAACCCACCTTTCTCTCCTTCTCCTTCTTTGCCACCTAAACCCCCTTACAAAGACTATCGTGATGATGCTAGCTGCTATAAGGATAGCTCCCGCCAGTAAAAGTGCTATTGACATATTGGAGATACTCGTCCTTGATTTTGAATTATCTGTTTTAAAACTAGACCTTTCTCTCCTTCTCCTTTGCCACCTAAACCACCTAACAAAGACGATTGTGATGATGCTACATGTAGCTGCTAGAAGGATAGCTCCCGCTAGTGAAAGCTTCATGGCCATGTTGGTAACGCCTATACTTGATTTTTAAAAGATCTGTTTTGAAACTGAACCCATACTAACCTTTCTCTCCTTCTCCTCCTTTGCCACCTAAACCACCTGACGAAGACTATCGTGATGATGCTTGCCGCTATAAGGATAGCTCCCGCCAATGAAAGCCCCATGGCCATATTGGAGATCCCTATCCTTGCATGGTGGGGAGAGTCTATCGTGGGTTGCCCATCTGAGATATCGGGGATTGATGGGGAGATGGAGGAGATCTCGTCCGAGCACACATTGGAATCACCTGGATCAAGAAAAAAAGGATGATGGTAGTAATAATTAAAAGGTTAATGAAAATCATGGACTAAAGGCCCCAGCACACCAAACACGGAACGGCATCTCGGCACGGTTTTTACACGATGTCTCCACTGTGATTGGCCAATTGTATCATTGTTTAATGCGCAGCTTGTTAAATGCGTATACCATGTGCGAATGAAAATGCGCGTTACAATTTGCAAAGTTGCAGTTGATTTGCAGTTTATTTTGAACAACACCCCCTAAAAGAGTGGGAATAAGGAATTCTTATACAAAGATTGGAAATGACTATTACATCTGAACAAGACTAAAATGATTCCTTTTATATATTATTCAGGAAAAAAGCAGTATGGATGTGAAACCTGCTCGGCATTTGCCCTACATTTCTATGCTGAATAATGAGGGAAGTTTCATTACTTTAAATTGAGAGAAATTGATGTTTCATCCACTTTTGTTCATAATATTAATTAACCCCTGCCCCCTCCCCCTCCCACCCAAAAAATAACAATAACAACAACAAAAACTTTGAGTCTCCTTCACCAGCTGACCGGAGATACAAAAAGCTTGGCCTGAAACTTTCTAAGACATAAACAAAATGTGACAGCATTTTCATAGACAGGTATGTAAAAAAACAAAATCTATTTCTTGACTGTGTGCTCTGTTTTGTCTTCTAAGACTTATTTCCTACAGATTGTACAATCAAATAAATATTTGATTTAAGAATATTGATTTCCAAATTACCTGGCATAGAATATGCCTTGTCTGAGCTGACCAAATGGCCTGTCTGGCTACCACAAGTGACCCATGCCGATATATCTTCCTGCACTCCTAGAACCCGAATAAGCATATCATCCGATGGAAAGTTTGGCAGCTCCGTCACTTGACCTTTGACCTCTTGATGAAGGACACAGTCGGTGGAAGCATATTGGAATGAGGGCTGCCATCTCAAAGATGCATAGTTCACGGTAGGCTCAGGTCTCCAGATACACAAAACAAGATCTGCATGTTGAAAAGATTTAATTGATTCATAATAGCGTACATATCATTATAATCATATAATTTCTTGGAATATTCTGATTAGCAATTTATTGAAAAACAGCAGGTTTGCTTTGGGTAAAAAAATAACAGCTTTGGGGGAGAGTTCTCTGCAGGTCATGCAAGTAATTTGCATTTGGTGACAGGCTTGAAAAACTTAACATTACATATTCTAAGAGAGGGAAAAACCCTGGCTTATTCTTGCTGATGGAATTACATGTAAAATTAAATCCCAAAATTTTGTGTGAATCAGACTTGTAAGCACATTGTCATGTAAATCCTTGTTTAGGTCTGAGAATAAAAAAAAAAGTGTGGACAGTGGTGTCATTATACATGTAAAGCATGTATCTTTAATAACAATGACACTTTTTGTTATTATTTGAAATTGGTTTCACTGTGGTATAGATATTGCTCAGATAGTAATATAAAAGGAGCATTCTTTGAACTGACAGTTTTGAAGACTACATGTATGCCTAAATTTATAAGTGAAATTTTGTACAAAATAGTAATCCAAGTTACACCGAAAGGCTATAGCAGTATCAAGTTTTCATTGGAGATTAGTAGATGATAAATTAACATATCTTTTGTGAGCAAAGGTTGGAGCTTGAATTACAAGAAGCAATTTGAAAATTGATATCTATAGGAATCAGTATTAGATTGAATGTTTCCATCAATTAATGCTTGTTTGACTACTTTTACACAAATCATTCAAACATTGTCTCTGAAGCACTTTGAATGTACATGTATGAGAAAACAGTTTTTCAAATCAAATTTGAGCATTTTGGACAGTTTTTTCCAACCTGTATCATCATTCTATAAATGTAATTGTACATTTACGCTATCCCAAAGTTATTCAGTTTTGTAAAATGGCTTCTAATACTTTAAGCGTGCACTACATGTATTAAACTTGTCTTATTTCCAGTTCAGCGTATAAATCAATCCAAAGCCAATGGCCCGTATTCCGATAGCAAGGTTTAACTTTACCGTGGACTAAACCATTGGTATTTAAGCCCCGGTCAAATAGGACCCCGGAAGCAACACGATTCACCCCGACTCGTTGTTCTGAGGCAGTTACATGTAACTGTGAATTAACAAAGAGTCAGGGTGAATCGTGTTGCTTCCGGGGTCCTATGTGACCAGGGCTTTAGACCCGAGCTATTCAAAAGTTAAACCATGAGTCTAAAGAACAGTGACTTAGACCTGGGTTAAGTTAAACCTCGCTATCGGAATACGGGCCATTGAGGCTAGGCATTGGATGTCCTACTGACTGGCCTCAGTGCCTACTACATTTACCCTTAGAGATTTATAGTGTCCAATATCTTTCTCCGGTCTGTTCTGTAAGTGTAATATAAAAAGGTCCCTTTAAGGAACCCTCAAAATAATGAAATTTAGGGCTAGCAGTTCCTCTCTGAATATAAACCCCTTAATAAAATTGGCAACCAGTTGACAGTGTCAGGCTCTTCAATACATGTAAATACTACATGATTTAAAAATCTATTAAAACTGTAAGGAAATGGCTACAATTGCCACAGATGAAAAATAAACATCTAATCAGACTAATGGATTATAATCATGTTAGTAATTCATGGCAGCTAGATTCTATCCCATCAGGAAATGAAAATCAGTGATGCATTATTGATTCATTTCTAGGCCTTCATGCATTGTAAAATGTGTCAATTGTGTGTCTATTGTAAACTAATGAGTGATTTTATTTATTGAATTCATCGGCGACTTGAAAAAATTCGTCCAAATACATTTCATGCATTGAAAGTATAAATTCAATCGTTGTTGACAGAACAATATGCATACATATATTTGCATTGTGTAATATAGCAGAGTACAGTGTACATGTGACCACAATTTGCTTGTTCAATAAAATGTCATGTGCAACCAGCTGTTACAATTTGTATATCCTGTATTACTTGCATTCCTTCCTCTAAGACTTTTTAACAAAAAAATCATCCAGTAGGCAAGGGCGAAAAGAACTACCGTTTCATACTATTTCTCATATCTGTTTTGGTTTCCAGTTTCATAATAATAATAATAATAATAATTAGATAATTTATATAGCGCAGATACTATATGGATATACTCTACTGCGCTGAGCAAATCCAGAGCCCTGGTTTGGAGAGCTACACATGCAATGTGTGCTAATCCCATGAGGAACTTCTATGGAATCTAGCTTCCATGCCATGAGGAGTTCGATGTAAATAACAAAAATGTTGTTTTATCAGACATGAGACTGATATAATGGCAAGAGAAAACCCAAGCTAAACACTGATGTAATAACAATAGGCACCATGGTGTATCAGGTATACATGTACCAAAAAACATCATGCAAAACAAGAGAATATTGTCTGAACTAATACCTGTTCATACCAGGTAAAATATTTGCAGGCCTAAAATTAGCCTGTAGACAATCCAAATCAATGGCCTTGAGTGCCACTTTTTGCTTGCAGTGGTGCCCTTTTTGGATTTCATACATTTCTCCATTGCTTTGCCTTGAGTATGTAGTACTCTTCATTACATGTCCTGTATCATGGAATACATTTTAAGGGGAGTGAGAGCGATTGCTCTCCTAAAGCTCCCCTTAAATGATTTTTTGGGAGTGATTTATTGAGCCCCTTGTAACCTCAATTTTACTACATGAAGACCCAATTTAGCTCCCCTAAAACTCTCCTTGAGAGCATCTACAGCTGTAGGAGAGCTATCTGAAGCTCCCCTGCAAATTCTTAAATTCAGTCCCTGCTGTATGTGATACCCTGATGCAATTTTATTTGGAGGCTTATATCTAACTTTGATAAAAGATAATTTGTTTGTATGAATTACATGTACACTTGTCCATGTAAGAAAAAAATCAATATAAATTTCTACTTACTTGTACTGCCTGGAGATATATTTCCTAGTCCACTGTCAGAACAACTATGAGTAGAGTTTGCATTACCTGTCAAGTAAATAGAATGGAATTGACATTCATTATAATTATAAACTAATTCAATTTGAATTAAATATTGAGTGGCAACATATAACATGACAACATTATGCAACATTTGCAAAAATGTTGAACAGTGATTCTTAGTATTTTACATTCATTTACAAATTATGTACCTGAAGAAATTGGTTCATCTAAATTTATATTCATTTAATTACTTATTTCTATTTACTAGTCTATCAAATTTCACCTTTTGTTCATTGTTTTATAAATTTCCCTTATCAATTCTGCTATATATTTTTTATTTACATATTTTATTGATTAATCTATAATCTATTCAATCCATCAATTTCTTGTTATGAATTTCTTTCTGTCTGTCTCTTTTTAAGGGGGAGGGGGGGGGGGGGGG
>BQKZ01005142.1:33389-45961 GCA_036244855.1 Temnopleurus reevesii | reverse complement strand
TGACCACTTTTTCTATGTCCCTTGAGTGGCAAATATATACAGGTCTGACTCTATTCCATTTGCGTAAGAGGCTGCAAAATTATAAAACAATTTCTTTGTTCAAAAAGTATTTGATGAACCTGTATTATAATCAATGTTTTGTAAATCTTTTTTCAAGGTGATGCCAATGAAAACGTACAAGAAGGAGTACATCCCGTTTGAGGCTCGTCGGAAGCTTGCCAAGACGTATGATCTCTTCCTCGCTGACGAGAGGATATTCAGATTACTTCATTCCAATCTTGGAAAAGAATTCTACAAACGCAATAGGTAATTTCATTTTATGGTGTTTTAATAACTGTGGTTAGGCAAATATTGGGACACATCCTCACACTATCATTGCCAGTTTACCTGCAGAAATGAAAGTGCCAGGATCATTACCGTCAGATTCATCTATCTCATATGCTCTTCATGTTGAACGCAGTTATCTTTTCAATTGACTAGATCTTCCAATTTTTACTTTCAAACTTGTGCCTTCGATATCCTGTTAATTTTGTTATCAATCATGGCACAAGACAAGCTTAATTTTGGTTTTCAATTCTCTCCTTATGGTTCACATTAATGTTAACCTACATTGTAGTTGTAGATCTATTCTATCTGCTGTTCTGGAGATTCCCTGATTTCATATTGATTCTATTTTCTCCTTATGACCACCGCAAATGTCAAAGGTGGTTCTGAAGGCTCAATCACACAATTGGGATTATGGCCAATGTATGCCCAATATAAATCAAATTAGTTTTACTTCTCCTATGAGCAAATGGATTTGGGGGAGAGTTCGCTGACATTCTCCTGATCATATATCAAGCACATGCAAACAAATTCAACATAAGTCGTGCTATGCAGTGTGCATGGGACCTATAATATAAACTCAATTCATGATACAAATATTTTGATGCAATTGCAAATTTGCGATTCAACATTATGATTTAAAGCTTGAAACAGAATATTTCTCTTTTCATTAGTGATGTGTATGTCATTCTATAACTCATAGTTGTTAATGGAGTTTTTGTATTATGTGATCAGGTATCCAGTCACAGTGAACGTAGAGAGGGCCGACCTCAAGAAAGAGATGACAGAGGCTGTGGATTCCGCCTATATCATTCTCACCCATAGAGGGAGTTGCAGGTATGTTTCACAAAACTTACATTTTAAGGACACATGTGTACCCCAGAATCACATAATATTAAGCATTTTTTGCATAAGAGTGTGAATACATTCTATACAAGTACAAGTTAAGGGTACAACTTGGTTTGTGTTATAAAGCAATATGAATGTTTATACATCTATGAATACAATAACTTGAGAGACATTAATCTCCATCTCATAGGGTGTTGCTGGAAAAATCCAATAAATTTCAACTGCATATCAGTTGCAAATTGACAATTGCGCAATTGTGGTTCGTGGTCACGAAAACAATGACTGAAGGCATGAGAAGTTACAACTGTGTGTTCTTTAGTTTATCATTAGATATAGATACCTATAATCCTTTGAATTTGTACCTGCTTGTGACCACTCTCTGCAAGAAGGTACAATCATTCTTATCTGCGCTGTCCTGCCAAAAGTTGGGCCAACAATGATCTTTAACATGATCGCCAAAGATCGCCAATCAACCAACCTTGCAAAAGGCCATCAATGACTCAAACAAGGCAAGTTGTTTGTCGACTCTCCATCAGGTCATAAACTTAACATTTATTTGTGTATTCTTATCAACTTGCAGCACTGTTGTCATCGGTAACATCGGCATGTCAGCCCAGCAGATCACTGACAACATCATGGCTGCCATGGCAACGCTCAAGAACCTCATCCCAGGCGGCTGGTCTAACGTGAAGTCTGTCTTCGTCAGAACGGAGAAGTCTGTCTCGCTGCCAGTCTATACATCTCTTGTACATGAGGAATGGGAACAGAGTGACGATACAGAAAATGTCCTTGATAATTCGGATATCAAGAAAAGTAAGTAACTTGTTTGAACAAATTTCATATTCAAAAGGATGTATGATTGTCAATATTCTGGAATGCACATATATCCGAACAGCTGAACCAAATGTCGCATGGGAGAATAATATACCAGAAGAATTAAACGAAGACATCCATTTCATCAAATATTCCAGGATGGTTGCAGCTCTGAGGTTGTTTTTTTCCCTCAATATTTCCGATAAGGTATTTTTATTAGTAAACTATTTTTGCATGTACAACACACACTTTTGTTTTATTCATATTGATAATTAATCAAATTGAAATCAAATGGTGTTCTAGAAGTTCCAATAGGTAGAGGAGGGGATGATGTGCATTTTTGCTATCGTTTATTAAGCAACCTGTTGAAATTGAGAATATGCAATGTGACTCAGAAGAGTGCAGAATCTTTTCAATTTAATACAACTGACAGAAATACTGTAAAAATAATCAAAATATCATTTTCTGGTCTCTTTCATTTCAGTGCAAAATCAGATGAGGTTTGAAGCAAAGCAAGCAGCTGTTAAAACCAGTGATGATGATGAGGAGGATGATGATGAGACTACAAAGAAGTCTGCGGTGAAGAGAAGAAAAGAAGAAACAACAACCCCAGGAAAACTAGTCAAAAAGGCCAAACAAGGAAATCTTGGGAAAGCTAGTCCAAGGAAACCAACACCCAAAGTCGGAGGCAAGAAGAAAAAATGAAGAGAAGCGAGTGAAAAAAAGTAACTAATAGTAGGGATGTTAGGCTAAAAATTCAAATGTTTCAAAACATGAAATTTTTGATGGGTTTGTGGAAAACAAAATTTATCATTCAAGATGCAAAAAGAATGGAGTTAAAATATCAAACGGTTTCTGAGATATGATTTTTTAATTATTATTTTTTCTTAGTGTTTCCTGAAGGATTGCCATAGGGTTTCACTGTACAAGCATGGCACCGTGGCTGAACAAACATCTATATGATGAATACATTATATGTATTTTCTTTTCTCGAGATTTATTTGATATTTTTAATTGATACTGCAATATATCATCTTGGAATGTATGCTTTATAATATTTTAATGTATCTTCTTTATTTTAATGGATTTCTTTATTTTTCACCAGGCTGATTGAAGTAATGTTGCCATGGAAACAAACAAAGAAATACATAAGAAAATACAGCAAAATACCACATTTGACATTTTTGCTTAAATAAACTGTGAAAATTCATATTCTTAAACATATGGCATTCCAAAATGCTATCAAATCTATGTTTGACATCATTAATTGTAAGTGAAATAGACTGTTGCTATGGCAACAGAACCAATAAAAACAAAGAAATACAAAGGAGTGTTTGTGTGTGTGTGGGGAGGGGGGATCGGGAACAAAATAAACAGCCAGCAAAAAAGGAGAGGATATGAGCCCCTCTACCCCTGGTTCTGCCCTTTGTATATATTTACAATGATAAGCTACAACATCTCATGTCATATTCACGTGTTATTCAAGTTCAAATTTCATTATAAAATATCCAAAGCCCATTTTTTGTGACAGTTTAATCATTATGGTAATTCTGAGGGAGCGTGCACGTTGAAAGGAAGAGCCAAATTCACGGCATTAAACCCGGAAGTGTCGGTTCATTTGTACGTGGAAGGCAGTGAAACAATGACATCACGCTCTTACGTTAATTTTACATCACCCCCGTAACCTCGTGTCTCTCAACAATCGACAACTCAACTATATTTTTACGGATAAATATTGAATTATGAAATAAAAAATGAAGTGATAATACATTAAAAACTTACAATAACAAATATTTGGTCAGTAAAAGTCAATGATTTTCACAGGAAATGGGTATGTGGCTTCTAAAACTTTGCAGCGTACGCATGAAAACAAAACCACGTGGCGAGTGGTTTGTGCGTCTCGCTGCTGGCACATCGATCGTAAATGCTTAGATGACACCGTCGTACATTTTGGATTGTCTGCATTTGATTTCGTAACGGAATGGTGCCAATTTTTTTTTTAAACTGAAGCTGAAATATTATTTCATAATGTGATATTACTCGCCTTTGCGAAAATTATTATTTTTATACGGAAAAAATCACTTGAATTGGGAACTTTCTTTCAAAAGCTCATATCTTCATTATTTTACAGGGTGAGTAGTAGCGGCCGCGGATGAATACTATTTCCCTATTTATGAATGACATGTCCAAATTTGGGCATACCATGACGTCAGGATCACCTGCAGATTGCGATCCAAACATCCCCTGTTTTACCGAGTGGCCAATATATGCTGTGCCACTCGTCTCAACGATGGGACCCACACACGCAAAAGCAAACCGGCCGTATTGAAGTGCATATTTACAGCGATAATTTGAGGATTTTTAAAACTAAACTTGCGAAGAAAATGCTACCAATAGTGGAATATAACTCTGAACTACGGTAATTCTTACTCAATTTTCATTTTGATGTTTGTAATGATTTTTTATGAATATTTTTGTCCATCACATTTTGGGTTCGATCGTAATTTGTTACCACTGTCTCCACACGGCGCGTCTCATTTCAGGACTGCACAGCGTGCGTCTAACATCCCTACTAATAGACAGTACAAACAGCAAGAACTCAATTCACTATCGTCCATTTCCTTTTTTATGTGAAATGGAGTGAATTTAGCTAAATTACTATGTGATTGAACTGTCAACTCGACGGTGTGCATGATGGGGTATAATTCAGTGGAACCAGTTTTTAACAAGGTCATTGCAGCCGATAGTTACCTTTTTTATTTCAAGGTTAAACAAATCTACAAAGTACAGGATCAAGTAAAAATCAACCTGTTATGTATTTTTTTATATCCAACCTTCTCCCAACAAGGTTTCACCGCAGTTCTATTTGGAATCTCATCCTAACGTCTTTGCATAGCATCCCACCATTACAGAATAATGCTAGATCAGAATTAGAATGTTAATTGCCAAACAGCTGGACCAACCAATTTTTCACAGAGGAAAAGATGGCAGTATTTCTTGGAAACAACCTAATGGGCAGTATTTCAAGCATTTTTCTTCAACGAAAAGTAGAAGTGTTTACCATATGAATCATGATTTCACAAATACACTAAGATAATACAGTCAACCTTGCCTATGTCAACCTTTCATAAGTTGAATGATCACCTAAGTCATAGGGCTTTTCAAGTCCCCTCTTCTTTTTATTCTATTATTTTTTCCCCTCATGAGCTGGAGTTTTTCTTAGTCAAAGCTATTTCTGAATTTCTAACATATTTGACATAGGAAAGGTTGACTGTATACTGTTGTCATTATAAGACTTCTCCAAAATAGAGCAAAATCACTGTGAGCAGAAGGGACACAGAGCGCTACAATCTCACTTGCCCTCATGCCCGGGGCAACAAAATTTAGCTGTTGGGCAAGTAAATTAAATTGTCACTAGGGCAAGTAACATTTTTATATAAGTTTTCCTGTTGCAAATTGGCATTGGCAATCAATTTGGGACGAGAGAAAATTTTGTTCAGGCAAGTGATTTAAAACTTGGTTGGCTGACAGGGCAACTCGTGAAAAAAACTCTTGTAGCGCCCTGGGACAAATGACTGGATTAAAGTAAGCAACTTCATTCAAGCATTCACAATAGCTTCATGATCACACAAGAAAGTCCCAGGTGGGACTCTTGTTTAACATGTTTTCAACAGAATAAAAAGGATTGACAATTTCTTTTGTTACCATCTACATGTAGCTATTGTTAAACCTTGAACGGAGGCTGTTTACTTTGTTCCAAGGCTTTGTCTCATCTGCTCACAGTAAATGTAAACATAACCAGAAAAGAATATTGATAGAATAAATGTATACATTTTTAATTCAATGATGAATTGTGTGAATTGAGTTCTGTATTTTATTCATCAGTATTTTGATACTTATGTAAGTTTGAAAAGTAATCAATATGCCATTTCAGAGAATTGTCTTTCTTGAAGTACTCAGATGACCCAAATTGGGAAAGAAATCAGATAAACCACCAAATCTAAGATTGTTTTTACAGATTTAATCCAATTGAAATGTTTACAAATATTAATTGAGTAAAAATAAAGGTAAATCTGCTCATGTTGATTTTAGAGAGATTCAAATGTCACAATATAACTTTTTGCTAACATTGTGTATATACCATAATAGTACCCCGGCCCAAATTCATTTGTGACAACTACTAGTACAGTCAAACCTTGTTATAATGAGGTCCTTAGGACCAGAGATATTATCTCTTTGTATTGAAACCGTGTTATATCAGGGCCAAAATACAATAAAATCCAAAGAGATGGGACCAGGAAAATTACCTTGTTATAACAAGAGTTTGTTAATATATTGGTGGTCTTAAAGCCAAAGTATAGTTTTGGTAAAAGATTAAGAAATGTGGATTTTTGGGATGTTTATCATGACATATAATTCTTAAACACATTTCGAGACAATAGCATATTTTTTCATGAACTAATTCTTTTGAAAATTTGAATTTGACCGTTAAATCATATTTAGCGCCCTCTCTTGGTTATAACAATATTTTGCTTGTTATCGGGTATATACAAAGTTATTTCCGAGATTTGATGATAAAATGATTAAAAGGTATACACAACAATAACATTCTGAAATTTTCATCCAATTCTTTGCATGAGAAATTTTCATTTATCAAGAAAGAAAATGCTGAATTAGTGCAGGGGACACGACATCAATGAAAGACTTTGCATGTTTTAGGTTATAGCTTTTCCAAAACTGGTTCACTTTTCACACAATCTTTTATGCAACATGTTCATGATACTAGATTTCATTTTATATACATTTGTAGACAAAATTTGGAGACAAAAGCATTCTCGTTTACCAAAACTTTACTTGGGCTTTAATGAATGAGGTTTGACTGTACTAGTAAATTAAGTAAGGTAGACAATGTACATGTATGAAGGCTCTAAGAAAAAGGAGATACCACAATATCATCTTCAAATTATTTCAAGGGTGGATTTTTATTTTGCTATAAATTAAACTTTGCATAAGATAATCAGATTTTCAATATCACCATGATAACAATGTAAATTCAAAATACACAAGAAGTTCACTAACACTATCTAACCATTATGAAAACAATGTCTATGACATGCATCTAAATTATTTACCAAAATGGTACTTGATTTTAAATAAATTAAAAAATGTAGAAAAGGGAAGGAATATTCATCTATAAAATGGAATACAATTAATAAATTAGTACATGAATGCATTTACATGCTATGGCACAGAATAGTCAACTGCATGAGAAACTCATTAATACAAAGTGCACATTTAACACTGCACATTCAAATTTACTGACCCAATTAAGAAAGATACTCTCCAAGAGAAAAAGCAAATATGTTTATCACAAAGTACTTTCTTTGTGTGAAAATCAAAGTGTTCAGAAAAATATGATCTTTCTATTAACACAATAGCATAAAACAAGTCTTATTACAAAATCACCAAATTATCCTCTTGTTTTCATATCCAGAGCAATGTGGATCAAAATCATTGAACTCATTTTTTTTTTAAATGGCCAAATTGGACTAAAGACTTTGTGCCATTGACCCTCAATATTGAATGTATGATCTCTTTATACTGCATAACTTCATGTACATGTAACCTTACGGATACCAATAAGGATAGGAAGACAAAGAACATTGCACCATACCGATCAATACTTACTAAGCATTATTTCAATTATCGCCAAAATTATGTACAATTTCAAACTTATTGAAAAAAAAGCAAAGCATCAAAACAGATCATAACTCCCTACACTTTTATATTGAAATATGGCAGGGACACAATAATCATAAAACAAGTTATACATAAAGGCCCTCATTCTGATCTCAAGTTTTAACTGAATTCCAGACAAAGCTTTTGTCATTTAGTCTGGGTTTGTAGAAAAGTTAAACCAATGGTCTGAATTACAATGACTTGTACCGGGGGTTAATTGGTTAAACCTCGCTATCGCAATACTGGCCACAGTGTCAAGGGTAAGATTTAGAATGGCAGATACATTTTTAAGACATATCTATGTAAAATGATGGCTGTAAGAGAAACCTGGAATATAAAAACAAGCTCTTAAATAGAATTAATGTAAATGTGGGCTACATTATAAATGGTCATTGCTATAATTTAGCTAAAAAATTAAAAAGGATATATAAAATAACCCATGAAAAAATCATAATTAGCAGAGCAAAACAAAAAGAATAAACTCACTTCATAATGACAAAAACACCCTAGATATCTGTAATCATGGGGTGTTATCAAAAAGATTTCAAAATTGTGACAACATTCCAGACCTTGGCGAGATGAAGAGGGATTAAACTGAAAATCAAAACTTTTTCTTCTTTACAATTACTAAAGTACACTGCACTGTGCAGCACTTTAAAAGAGATAATATAAACAAAATTTAATGAAGACAGATTTCCCCCATTTCAATTCATCATCATGAACTGAAAATTGTTCATTCCATATGAAACATGGTTTTGTTTTACATCTCAGTGATGGATTTTACTAAAAGAATAACTGAATACCATAAATATCCTTAGTATTTTATTTTAAATGTTTATGTTCATGTGAAAAAGATATTACATTCAATAAATTAATTTGACCTCACAGAATAATGATAGTACAGCCTAACCTCATTTTAACAAGGCCATCAGAGAAACTACCTTTTTATATTGAAACCTTGTTATATCAGGGCCAAAATATTATAAAATACAAAGAGGTGGGACCAGGAAAATAACCCTGTCATGACAAGAGCTTGTAAATATCAGTGTTCTTTATAACAAGGTTTGACTGTACTACAGAAGCCAGTTGCTTGAAATGTTTGGTCACAGATTCTCTAATCCATCCTCACAGATTATAGCACCAAATATTTCCAATGAATTAACTTTTAAGTCTTGGTCTGCAGCAGAAAAATCTTGCTTTGATTAAAAGCATAAAAATCAGACGAACAGATTAAAAAAAGTTTGAAGCAAATCAGACATTAGATAAGAAAGTTATCAATATTTCATCGTTATAACTCAACTTTGTTTGTAGTGCAAATTGGCAACTTTATGTAATGTGATATGACGTACATGTAGTTCACGCACTTCTCGGCTAGCAGTTAAAAAAAATCCCCCTTTTCGATGAAAAAAAAGAACAGTTTTTCTGTTGATATATACATGGTTGCAGATACATTTAATCATTTAACTTATTGAAGATTTAAAAAGAATTATCATTTATAGAGCAAAACGGATTCTTTAAAACAATAAATGATAATAAGCTTACTAACAGAGAGTGCATGACACACGTCATCACACGTGACCGAAAGCCATGTGTTATGACGAATGGCGTACGGTAATTTATGAAAACCACCATTCAATCATTCAAATTGAAGTATTCATAACTTTCTTATTTATTGTCGGATTTACTTCAAGCTTTTTTTTTTTTATCTGTTCGTCTGATTTTTCTGCTTTTGATCAAAGCAAGATTTCTCTGGCACACACCAAGGCCCGTATTCCGATAGCGAGGTTTAACTTAACCTAGGTCTAAGTCATTGTCATTTAGACCATTGGTTTAACTTTTCAATAGCTCGGGTCTAAATAACAATGACTTAGTCCCGGGTTAAGTTAAACCTCGCTATCGGAATACGGGCCCCAGTGTTTAACCTGCCAGCTACTGAATTATGTAGTCTCTCCCTAGGCACAATACAGAATAACCCAATTTGGCACACCATAGGCTAATAAAGAATGTACTATATTGTCAAAGCGTATGGAACAACTCCAGAAGGGCAGTACCACTCGAACATTTTTTTTTTAAATATGCTTTGGTGAGGCAACTGTTGTTGTTGTTTCTTTTTATATAAGAAACTCTTCCTGCATTAATGAAAAAAAGGGGTCTCCTCCTTGGATAAAACAGCTCAGAGGTGGTTCTTCATTTAGGCAATAGGGAACAGAACCAAAAGGAATATTACTGTTGTTGAACACCTCTAGTTCCTGGACCTCTAGGCTAATAGAGAAGATCTACATAGGCACTATGTAGGGGACAGTCACAGAGACAGATCCAAAATGAGTCTTCCCTAGAAATCCTGTAGTTCTACATATATATCATGTACAGAACAAATCTTAACTTGTGTCTTCTTTAGTTCTTTTGTTATCCAGTTCCTGAATGTAATCCAGAACCAGAGGCTAATAAAGCAGATTCCGCATAGGCACCGAGTAGGGCACAGATCCAAATGGTGTCTTCTTTTTGGTAAAGACCTCTAGTTCCTGTAACTCCTGAAGTCTCAGGACATCTTTGTCTTTCCTGATGATTGTGTTTGGAAGCTTCCTGATCTTGACAATGTTGGAGGGATCGAGCTGAAGTTCTTCACAGCACAGTTCAACCAGATTCTCAAACGTGAGGTCGTTCCTTGGTAGCTCCACTTCGATGAAGTCACGCTCTGCTGTTTCAGCTTCTCGGATTTTTAGTACAAGCTCTGTAGATTGGAACAAAGTAAATAAAAACATGAAAATTAGACTACTTCCAGAGAATGATGAATACATTTATTGCATTCTATTTACGAAGATGAATTTATTCTTGACCTTAATGCATCATTTCTATTCCGGAGTGTGAAGTGTTAGTTTTAGATTTGGGGGCTTGCATGGACGTCTTTTTCCCCATAAATTTTAGTGAAAATTTTAGTGAAGACTTGAGCAAGTAATCAAGATGCACTTTACAAAAGAATCTGGTGAAAGTTGTCATAAAAGTCTCCATAACAGAAAAAAATCATGCTTTGATTGAAAGGAAAAACAGTTAGACAAACTGAAGTTATGAATATATGAAAGACATTATTAAAGGGGAATTACACCCAGATAATAATGTACAGTCAGTAAATGAAAAGAAAATCAGATGAACAAACTGTGAGAATTTGAGCAAAATCGGATAATCCGTTCAAAAGTTATGAATTTTCAAAGTTATCATTTCCACCTGTGCTGGACATCCTTGAATTGGCAACGTATAGCCTATTAGCATAATCTGTGATGTCATACATGGAGAACTCCTCATGCACTTTGTACATAAATTTTTTGAAAATGGATCAATATCCTATTTCAAATGAGTAATCACCACCGTTCTTTCTGCTAGAATGCTTGCAGAATTGATGTGGCTATAATATATATTACTGAAAAAAACAAAATTTTGTCTACTTTTCTGGAAAAAGAGGAAAATGTGAAATTTTGTGTACAAAGTGAATGAAGAGCTCTCCATATGATGTTGGCAGCCATTTTGTGCCTGTACGTTTGCCAATTTAAGGAGCCCATGAGGGGTGTAAATGAAAACTTTGAACATTCATAACTTTTGAATGGATTGTCCGTTTTTGCTCAAATTTTCACAGTTTGTTCATCTCATTTTTCTTCATTTGATGATAGCAATTTAATGTCTGAGTGTAGTTCCCCTTTAAGTTAATCGAACAGATCTAAATTGCCAACATGACATGGTGTGGAGTTAGATTGTGATTACATGATCAAATATGATGTGTATGCTGTGGAATACAATGCATTTCATATAGTTACAATGATGTAGCTTTCCTAAATATTCGAAATTCTAAAGCTATTGAAGGGAGAATTTCAATCACAGAGACTTTAATACTTCACTGTACATTCTCAAGAACTCGGACCAAAATCTCCACTCACTGTACATGTAAATATTACTCACCATCATCATTGCTCCCTCCAGTTGGCATAGTTGGAAGTCCATTGCTGTTTCCTTGGTAACCAGTTGACCTTTGACCTCTTGATCTCCCATATGGAAAAGGTGGGTTCTGTAAGTAGTTGGGTGTGATTGGAAGGGCTTCCTTCTTCAATTCATCTGCAACAGATCCTGCAAAGAGAGATTTTTTCCACTGTTCTAATTGTCAGCAAAAATATACATAGTTGTGCTCTATTTTATGACATGATACAAAACTAATCTTTATAAATATAACATATTCTACTAAGAAATTGAAAGATTTGAAATAGGCTATTCATTTTATTTCCTGTAATATATATTCAAGACGATGGCCCGGGTTGATTACAATTAGAGAAAAGGTGCATTCATGCTCTGAACCTCTCAATAATTGCTTTCCAATGTCAGAGAAAAGAGGAAGGAAAATCAACCCTCAATTTATTTTCAATTAAAATTCTTGCTTTCTCATTACAGTGGAGATAAAATCAAATTGATAATTGGCAAAATTAGTTTCCTTTCCAGTTATTCTGCAAAGAAGTAGATAACAGGAGTCTATGAAAATTCACCAGTTTGCTGTGAAACTAAAAAGGCAATATCTCTCATCTAGTGACACCAATGTGTATACCTGCATTGATTGCTTAGCTTTATCTTAATCTGAGCTTAATTCCAATCTTTGCTTAAAAACCTATTTCTTTAACCCTAAAAGGCCCGGGGGGGGCGGATTCCGCCCCCCCCTCAACATTTTTTCAAATATCTCCCACACGCGCCAAAATTTTTTTGCGACGCGTCATGACTTTTTTCTTTCAAGTATCGCGCAACTTTTGAGACCAAATTCGCCGCGCCCGCGCATACCGTTTTCGTGCCACGCCCATTTGAAAAAAATTCGTCAA
>BQKZ01005142.1:0-32802 GCA_036244855.1 Temnopleurus reevesii | reverse complement strand
CCCCCCCCCCCCCAGCTGTGAGATGGGTCCAAATAACCCGGCTCTATTAGGGTTAAACTGTGAACTGCAATTGCGGCTCGGTCAGTAGACGTGTACACCATAATTGATTGCCAATGTTTTTGTCACTTTGTCTATGTTACCTGTATACTATTTTTGTTCATCTTGTTCTCTTTTTTCACTTAATTTACTGGGTAATAATCTTTTTGTAATCAGAAAACCGTACAATTAGAAACATCCGTATTAAGCGCCTAATAATTATTTCTTCGTGATTCACGATTCACATTTATAGTCCCGATAGTATAAGGGTACAAATGGTGTTTTGATCCATTCAAGTCAATTAATATCATTTTCACCATAGATGAAGACACCTTACCATTTCCTACAGTATTCCCAATCATCATCTTCACCTCATCGTTATCAGTCATCTGAACAGGGAGTTCCCCCTTGCTGTTGCCAAGCGATGGGTCAGCACCCCTCCCGATGAGGTACTTGACGATGGTGGGGTGCCCGCGTTTGCTGGCCCAGTGAAGTGCCGTCCTAAAGAGAGTAGATAGTTTTGATGAAATTGGAGAGAATGAATAATTAGAATAAATTTTACCGAGTAGATTTTGGCATACATGTATTTCTATAGATGAATATATTCAGTTATTTCCAATCGGTGCTAATGCACTTTTGTATCCAGCTGTGAGTATGGAGTGAGGATGCCTCGTTCTCTTAGTGTGCACAGCAGCGGCAGTGCCCCTGGATACAAAAATACATTACTTTAGCGCCTTTCCAACCATTGTTGAAAAAGTTTTATTCATAAAGATAAAAAATATATTTTATTCATATTAATTCATTCTAATCTGCAAGAAATAATTCAAGTTGAATCATAGCTAATATCAAGGACATGAACTCAGGCCATAATTTATGATCACCATTGTAATGGCATAAAAGAACTTGTCAAGTGTATCAAACTTCAAAGTAAATTTAAAAAAATGCAAATCTAGATCTATCTATCCTTCTCTTGATTACAAACAAAGCATTATTGCTCAAATTGGAAGTGTTTGTTAACCATTGCCATGAATTAATTTCATGCCAGACAAAACTTGAAACTCACACACACTTTACTCCATTGTGTAAATTCCAATTTCTCACTTCACATATCTCAGAATCAGATTCAGAACTCTTTCTCAAAACTTACCATCCATTCATATGATTTTGTGAATTAATATTTGCTCCTTGGCAGAGACATTCTTCAATCCCATCTTGATCTCCAATACTTGCAGATTCCCTCAGCTTTTCTTCGAGCACTTTTATTTGATCCATTTCCTTTTAAATGGCGTGTGACTAAAACAAAATCACAGCACTGACTGTAAGTCAAGTGAAAGTTGCTGCTGCTGCAGAAGGTTCTACGGAGCGGGAATCCTCTTTTAAGCTTGCCGATCCTGCCCCGTGTCAGTCTGTCGATGTCCCGCTGTTCGTGTATGACACGTCACAGCTACCACGTCAGCGATATGATTGAACTCTAGGAAGATATAAATACGTCCTTTTGACGAAAGCTGCTTCAGAAATTTCGTATCCAAACCTTGCAAATTGATTAAACAATAATTGACAAATCAAAGTATTATGGTAGAAAAAAATGACAATGAAATTTACGATCGCAGCAATCTCACCGGGTGGCGCGCCCAATTTCGTTTGAACCGGAACGTAAACAAATAAGCACGTGCATGCATGCTGTGAGCAACACCGGTTTTAGGGGAAATCCCGCATTTCAATCCGGTGCAGCTATAGCTAGCGCGCGCCATTTACAACCCTGGGACAAAAATGGCAATACCATTTCCACAGGAGCAAAATCAAGAGACTGTATTGTCAGATGTCCATGTAACAACTTTTCCTTTTTCAGAAGAAAGAAGTTGGGGGAGAAGTAAGTACAGAAGTAATTAACTGTTTGGCAGTTTTAGTCCTTCTTTATATTTAAAGTTGAAACTAAATGTTGCCAGAAATCGGTGATGAGAAATTAATAATACTTGAGATAATCTTTTGTCAGCTTTATATAGTCTAGGTTCGTCCCTCATTCAATTTGATAGTAAAGTGTATTTCAAATTCAGCTAACCTCCATTAAATGTGTAATTTATGTGCATGCAAATGAGAACTTGCATAAAGGGAATTATCGTAAACCAAGATATCGCTTCGAGATCAAGCTTTCTCATAATTCGCAAATATGAATGAAAATTTATAAAATTTTCAGATTTCTAGAGGAGTCCACAGTTGAGAATAGTATCTCATTGTGTACATTCAGAAATTAGGTCTATACATTTTTCTAATGTTTTTATGCCAGGATCATTTACAAGATTTGTAGTGAATCATAAAGATTGTTGCAATGGAAGAAAAGCTTCAGAGGAAGAAGTGGTGAATGCCAGTGAGATGAGCAGACAAGATGAGACGGTGGTTGATGAAGATGGAGATTTGATTTTGGCGAGGACTCGAGAAGCAAATGATTCAGATGTCATAACAATAGGTAATACACATGCCCTGTAATACCTGTATACCATTTCCCTCTCCTTCCCCTATCCTCAAGTTCCACTCTCCTTATCCCCTTATCCTCCCATCGCCTCCTCCCTTTTTCTGATTCCCAGCTCCCCATCCTCCAACTCTTTTCCTCCTGATCCTCCCATTCTCCCCCTCATCCACAGTCCTTATATTCAGCCTGTACCCCTTTTTCTATGTTCCTTTTCCTCCTCCCCTCTCTCCCCTCCTCTCTCTTACTTGTCCCTCCTTGCTCTTTTCCTCCTCCTCATCTTCTTCATATTCAACCTCCCCCATCCCTTATCCTTTTCCTTGTCTTTTCATCTTCCTCTTCCTCTCCCCCTTCTCCCCTTCTCTGTCCATCCTCCCCTTCCACATTATTATCCTCCTCCTCCCCATCACCATCCCTTCCTCCCCTCCCATCCTCTGCCTTCTCCACCTCCCCTCCTTCTTTCTTCATCTTGAACCTCCCCCATCCCTTATCCTTTTCCTCGTCTTTTCATCTTTCTCCTCCTCTTCCCCCTTCTCCCCTCCTCTGTCCATAATCCTCCCCTTCCCCATTCTTTTCCTCCTCCTCCCCATCACCATCCCTTCCTCCCTTCCCATCCTCTGCCTTCTCCCCTCCCCTCCTTCTTTCTCTTTCTTCCCTTCTCTGTCAATCCTCCTTCCCCATTCTCTTCCTTCTCCTAATTGTCTCATCCTCTGCCTCTTCCTCAGCCCCACCTGGAGGGTGTTTCATCAAGATTTGTCGCAGAGACAATTAGTCAGCGCTGACAAATTCCTTGATTGTGATTGGATGAAAAGCACTATCGCTGACAGTTGCTATGGGAACTGTCGGAAAATGACTCCTTGTCGCTGCGACAAATCTTGATGAAACACCCCCCTGATCTTCCGCTTCCCCTACCACACCGTTTTACTATGCCCCTTTCTGTCCTCCTCCTGCTCCTCCCTCCTTCTATTCTCCATCCTCCCTCCTTCTTGCCCCTCTTCATCACCTCACCTCCTTCCTCCTCTTCTTCCGTTTCTTATATTTCATCCTCCTTCCCTTTATCTCCTATTTCTCTTCCATTTCTCTTCATCACTCTCTGCCCCATCTTATCCTCTCTGTAAGAACTTGATTTTTGTTCCTTCTCCTCATCTCCCTCCTCATTTCCGTTCATGATTTGTCATTGTATTTCTGCAATATAGTTCTGATGGATATGATTCATCAATTGTATAATGTCAGTATGTGGCTGTCATGGACTATCATGGACTATTTCGTGGTGTTTTTGCAATATTTTTAAAGAAACCCTTTGTCTTATCTTTCCGTTTACGCCCACAATTAAAGATGATTATTACGGCAAGAAAAGAAAGAAAACAAGCTGAGTAAAATCAGCATAATCATAATAAAAATATAAACTCATGCATTTAAGTTTATGTAGTGTACTTCTAATCTCATTTCATTTTTACCATTCCATCTACAGCCCATGCAATGGATACAAGTCTTGCAGACGTTGGATTACAGGTAATGTTCACAAATTAGAGCGTGATTCATTCTTATTGCTGTCTATGGGGTTTGCAATGATGAAAAAAATATTTGTTCATATATATATCATTATGTTGCTTTGAGTTTGTTTATTTTGCTTCTTTATATTATGAGATTTAATTTATTTCCAGCATTTCACTTTTGAGATAATTTATATTATATGCCTATTAAAGGGGGTGTTGTTAAAAACTTGCAGTTGATTGGAACATGCCAATAAAAATCATTGTTTCATGTGCAACTTGTCAAATGCACATACCGTGCGCGAATGAAAGTGCGCGTTGCAACTTGCAAATTTGCAGTTGATTTTGAACAATACCCCCATAGTCATCCTGAGGTTCAGAAAGTATTATACTGATAATTGAGTCTTGCTCCTTTTTCTTCGTATCATCCATAGTAGTATAATCAACAAATATATGAAAGGATCAATGTGGAATTAGACATTTTGAAGGGGATAAAAGGAAAAAAATTTTTAGAATTTGCACTGTAAAATTATTATATTAATAGTGCAAAAAGTGTATAAATGAATTGTGTCTTCAATAACACACAGGTTTGGATGGGCTGTCTCTTGCTTTGTAATTTCATCTTATCTAACCGATCAAGATTCAAAGATTCCATGGTGTTAGAGCTGGGAGGAGGAACAGGGTTAGCAAGCATCATCATGGCAACTGCTGCAAACTTTGTCATCTGCACAGGTGAGAACAGTGCAAGTCAGAATCCTTTGTTAAATGTTATCACTATAAAAGCTGAAAATAATACTAGATATAGTACTGTGATTGCAATGATCTGATTGTCTTGCATTTCCTAGTGATCACAGGTAAGCAAAGAATCATGTATTTACAGACATCCAGAGCTTTGAATTAGCTAATAGAAATTGAAAATTGGATATTTGAGGACATTATCAATCTGGAATTAAATTTCCAGATTTTTCATAAGTAGGGGTGCCATATTTTGGGATCACTTGTAATTTGCAGTTGATTTGCATGCATCAGTCTAAATTATAATTTAATGCGCCTAATGGATGCGCAGACTGTGTGTGAATGAAAATTTGTCTTCTGATCGATTTGCCATTGATTTGCAGTTGATTTGCTATTAATCACAGCTTTCTATCAACACCACCTAACTATTAGTAAATAACTACTAACTTCCTTCATTATTTTGTATTCATAATAAAAAAAACCCAGGAAATTGTATTAGAAACTAATGTAGCACTAAAGTATCATTGATAAAGGCGAACATGTTCTTTATCTTTTGCAGATACTGGAAGAGATGTACTAGAATTGTAAGAGAAGAATATCCAAGCCAATTCTCATATTTATGAAAGGCAGCGTCATGATTGGGATGACCAAGATGGGCATATTGTAGTGAGAGAATTAGACTGGACTCAGAAAGCAGTCAATACAGGTAGGATTTTTATGTCAGAGTGCATCAAAGCAAAATATATATCATTATTATTTGACAGATAAACAAATTATCTAATCATGATCTTCTTATTCAGTCTTCTTAAACAGGATAACCCCTTCAACGGTCAAATACTGTTATAGTTTGGGGCTCTGTATAACATTAGTGTAAAATGACATTGTTCAGATCACATTCTGCAAGATAAAACAACAAATTAATACTCTTTTCATATTGTGCTAAATTTTATGTTATTTATATGTCACATAGATTAATGTGGAAATATTGGAAAATTCATTTGAAATTTCAAAATTTATGCTACTCTGATTATATCAATTGATTTGCAGTAATAAATTGAACAGGGAATTACTTGATATACACACTCTTAAATGTGATTTATATTATACCTGAGACAGCTCTGGAAAATTTGAATATAATGGTTTGAAGTTTAAATTTAAGTTTCTCAGAAATTCTACATAATAGATGTTATACCTCAATTTTTTGTTACATAATAATGTATTGTAATGTTCTTACACAGACAAATCAAGTCCGTTCAGATGGAGTCAGAAAGATTTAAAATACTTAGATGATGTGAACACAATCATAGCTGCAGATGGTAAGAAATCGTCTCTAAATCTACTTCAGGTGTATGTAGGAAGTAGTCTTTATTTCAGTGATCAACAATCTAATGTTAGACATTTGGTATACCAAAACAAAATTATTAGTCAGATCTACTTCAGTGAATTATTCATTCATTTACTTATACTTACTTATTTATCTATTACTTATTGATTCATTCATTGGTTTTCCTATTTATTTATCCAAATGTGATACATACATTTTACAGTGGACAATAACTGTAAAGACATCACCACTCTGTAAATGAGATATTATTTGTTTTTATTTGAAAAGAAATGGCTTTTTATGATGTAAAAATAGTGATTCTGAGTAAAAATGGAAATAACTTGTTAAATACTGAAATATGGGAATAAACTGCCTGTTATATTGCTGCAGAATTTGTTAGCCTTAGTTTTTGATGAACGTATACTCTTTCCTCCCAATTATTTTTGTTGTTTAATCCTATCTGATTTCCTTTGATCTTCACAGTTATTTACAGCAACGAGATAACAGATGCATTTTTCATGAAACTCCAGGATTTGATGAAAACTGGGACACAGAAGACCTGCTTCATTTCAACAGAAAAAAGGTGAATGAAAAATAAATTTTGTATAACACCAGTCCTTGCAGGGTTACCAACACTCTATCTCAAAATTAAGTTCGATTTGCATGCATCTTTATTGATCTCACTTGTTTTTACCACTAATTTAGAGCACTGGTCTATGAGGATCTCACTCTCAAATAACAATAATAATAATGATAATAACCATGTTGATAATTATACTTTCTTATATAGCACCTAACACTATAAACTTAATACGTCATCCCTTGGCACTCTACAAAGTAGCATAATTACCCTGGCTTTATCAGAGCAGCTGTAAGTAGTGCATTGCATTTCAAGGAAAAAAATCATGCCAGGTACCCATTCACCTCACGTGGGTCGAGTCCAGCACAATGTGGATGAATTTTTTTCTGAAGGAAGTTAAAGATAGGATGGGATTTGAACCTGCAATCCTCTAGATGACAGGCGAGAGTCAGAACCACTACACCACCAATTAATCTAGTTTCCGATGTTACAGCCCTAACCTTGTTCCCATCTTGTGTGATATCCCATTTGAATAATCAGTCTCTTTATATCTTTTGATCATTTCAGATTGAATTTCACCTTGACTGACCTTGATATCACATGCAAAGAGTATGATCATTTCAGAGAATGGTTGAGGAGGCTGGAATCTACTTCAAACTTTCTTGTTACTAAATTGGATTCCAAGATGCCACAGTACCTGCATTGTCCACACTCAGATCAGTTGGTAGGAATCTCTGAGATAACTAATCATCATCATCATCATGACCATCCTCATCATCATCACTATCATCATTATTGTCAATATTATTGTCGCCATCAACATCATTGTCATCATCATCAATCATTGTATTATGTGCGCCTAGAATGCCTCGGCGCAGATTAGAGCGCTTGACAAATCTAAAATTATCATCATTAGTCGCCGTCGTAATCGTAGTCATCACCATTATCATCATCATCATCATCATCATCATCATCATCATCATCATCATCATCAACATCATCATCATCATCTTTGTCTCCAACACAGTTGTCGCCATCAGCACCAGGCATCATCACCAGCACCATCATCACCATCATCAATATTATCATCACCATCATCATCATCATCATCAATATCATTATCATCATCATCATCATCATCATCATCGTCTTCTTCCTCTTGTACAGCAAAATATTGCAAACGAAATTTGCTCAACTATGACAAGATCAAGTTTAAAGCATTGCAGTTTGGTAATTAAGAAAAGAACTTTTGTTTCGCCAGCAGTAAGCGGATACTTTGTTGCTTTTACAATGTACTTACAATGCATTGCAAAAGCATTAACTAAACATTTTATCCCCTCCTCCCTCATCTCTTCTCTTTTTAACACTTAACCTTTCTCTATCTCTCCCCTCTCCGCCTCCTTCTCCAAGTTGTCAACTCTATTTTCAACACTGTTTCTGCACTCTTTTGTTTTCCAGGAGCTGTGGGAGATTCAAACAAGATCTTGTTCATCATGTACAACATGACCACCATACCTTGATGATTACAGTGCAATCAATGGACAATTCCAATAGTGAGACCCCTTGATTTCCCTTAAAGGGCGCTCTGTGTCAACTGCAGGAATTTTACTCCCTTGTCCCGAAAACTGCCTGTGTCTTGTTCCAGCTGGAGCAATGTTTCAGCTCTTAAATCCATTCAAAATCAAGCTACAGTATAGGATGCCATTCATGATGGTACATCCAACATTCTCCCACCAACTACGAAGTTGTTGCAAAATTTCGGATGAATATCTTTTTTTAAGCACTGTAAACAGTGTATTTGGGAGCAGCTATTTACATCTGTCTACAAAACGGAGGAGTAAACAAGTACCGTATAAATGTTGAATTACAAACAGTCAGCTCTAATTGTGGTTAATGGATGGTGAAAGCTGTCACATATGTATTTATTTGTNTCATTTGAATATCAATTCTGGGTAGCATGAAGAATTGTTATTGAGTTTAATAGGATATTTAGCGTTATAACTTGCCTCCTAAACATAGATCTATTTGAATTTTGAGGTCATTGACCCCTGTGACCTTTGAACTTTGACCTCTGAATGTCAAAATTTTAGGGGATGGTATCCGTGTAGTAATACATACTAGCACCAAGTTTCAACTTCATACCACTATTCGTTCCAAAGATATGTGGGTATATACTTGGAATATAAAGTGCATTCACCCCTGTATGGCGGCCATTTTTAATTTATGCAAATTACGCATTGATCCACAACTCCGATTTTGGTAAACTTTTGCTATGTTTATAGAGGGGCCATTTGGAATCAAATACACTTGGTTTGGAAACTTTTGCAATTTGTTTTGGGTCAAATCATATTTTGACTGGCCTAATGGAATGCAATGAATCCCATTGATGTGCTATACAGATTGCTTGTACATTTACATAACATTGGAAGAGATTCCACTCCTTTCTTGTCACCTCCCTGTTATAACCATATTCTATTGAATCCATTTTAGCAGAAGCAGGAACAGAAATTGAGATGAATATCTTTTTTGAGCACTGTAAATGGTGTCTTTGGGAGCAGCTATTTACATCTGGCTACAAAATGGATGAGTAAACAAGTACCGTATAAATGTTGAATTATAAACAGTCAGCTCTAATTGTGGTTAATGGATGGTGAAAGCTGTCACATATGTATTTATTTGTTGTACATATCCCCAACTGATGTAAGTCTTCAATACGTATTACCACATGGCAGTTTTGGTAATTGTCAATAAAATTTATGCCTCTGCTTTTTTTAAATCATAATTTTACTGTGTTTTTCTGTTTGTGTTTCCTATCAAATGGTATCTTATTGGGTCTTGCGCTTATGGATAGTGAAAATAAATTCTGTCAATACTACGCACGAACTCCGAGTGAGCAGTAAAAAAAAAAAATAAAAAAAATAATCCAAAAAACGGATGTCCTTCTTTTCAAAACAGTTCCACATTTTAATCAGAATCCAGTGCATAGTATCAATGCAACAATTTACAGCAAATGTACATAATTTGAAAAATGGCGATACAAAAAGACCACTGTGACAAGGATGATACTCAAGAACCGAAAACTTGAAAATGCCAACTCCTGGAAAAAACAAAAGCCATTACTGTTGAAGTGTTCATTAATTTATTGTTTTTTTTATTTTATTTTTTTTTTTTTCTTTTTTTATATTTTTTATTAATTTTTTTTTTTTATAATTTTGTTTTTTTTTTTTTTCCTTTTTTTTTTTTTTTTTTTTTTTTTTTTTTTTTTATAATTTTTTTTTTTTATTATTTTATTTTTTTTTTTTTTTTTATTTTTTTTTAACTAGTTTTGACTGTATCTTTGTTATTTATTTACATTTACTATGGTGAGACTTTACTTAACCCCAGTATGATTTATTTTACCAAATTTGAATTAACTAAAGGCTAGATACCTGTAGCATTACAATTATTCTCATTTTCGGAAGGCCATTAAGTTTTCGGTTCAAGAGTATACTTACATATAAAAGTGCTGAAATTCCCATGTTCACTCAATGAATGGAAAATCTCAATTACTATTTTTACAATAGAGTTTTCATACACTGATCACATGAATGATCATACATAACATCATTTTATTTACACATCTTTCCTGTAACACTTGTTCAATACAAACAACAGACGACATTCTGACATCTTTTTTAACCCTAACTTCATCCCCAGTCTGATATTAGACTTTTTTGCATGAATTAAAATTATATGCCCACAATGGTAATACAAGAGTGTTGGATTGAGTGAAGTTGAATAGTGTTGGCAAATCACAATTTTTTTGCATGAGCATCTTCTCAAAATTACACTACAAGTCAATCAAAAGTTAGTTTCAATATGTAATTGACTTGCAACTGAATTAAAATTGGTAAAATAGAGATGACATTTTGGGAGTGCGACCATGGTCTAACTGACTGATACAAATGTACTTTATAGGGAAGACATTTTGCAAGTGTGCTCACAATAATATCTGAAAAGCTACTTTGTGACTTTTGCAAAGGTAATAATCATGAATTTACAAACTGGTTGTCGACATTAACTTGAGAGACAATTGAATAATAAAGTTGCGATCAATTGAAATTCAAATCTGAGTCAATTGCAGTATTAACTATATGCACCAATGATTTTGATTGGTCTGTCTTATAATGTTACATGTATCCTATCACAACATCTCAATATTACTAATATTCAACTCCAACTATTGGATATGAGATTCATGTATAAGTATGTTAAATGAGGTATGACTGTTGTCAATGAACGGCAAAAGAAAATAAGTAAGGCAAACAATTTTCTACCTTTGAAATACAATGGTCAACCTATTACCATAATTTGGACATAATTGTGCCAGAACACTTTTGTGTAACAAAGCCTTATGGCAGCAAGCGATTGTTATATGAAAAGAGCTTGCTTCAAGAAAGCTTTGTGTAATAAAAAGGTTTTCACTACAGTGGAAACTCAGTATAACGAGGTACTTGGAACCATCAAAATACTTTGTTATAGCAGTAGTCTCGTTAAAGGAGGGTTAAAAAACAATAAGTTATAAAGAGCTTGAACCAAACTGTCACCTCTTTATATCAGGAATATTGTTGATATTAGATCTCTTTATACCAATTTCCCACTGTATATACCGAGTTTGAGCCTTACAAGTTTAAGATTGAATTCATTCAAAGTCATGTATGAATGCTTGCAGTTTAACTTCCCACTTGAAATAGATAGAGTGTGGCACTGTTACCTTTATTTTGATTGGAACAGTTTAACCCATGGACTAAAATAAACCACCTTTCTGAAATCAAACCATAGATTCTCAATAAGGCTTGGTTGGTAATACCGGCACAATAGATATTACATTATGAATATCCTTACATTAAACAGATTTATATGTTTTCACTCATGTTTACCTACTGACACTTACATATTTGCATCAATATATATCAGCCAATAGAACCTTTAACTCTCCCTATCCCATTATAGTTTTCAGATTCTTAAAACATATGGCACTCTAAATGTTGGCAAGTCAACTTCTGGTACATACACGCATGTTTCATACATACATGGGTAGAATGAGGAAACTACACAATTAACTCTGATAAATTCAAAAGCTTATGTATTATTTTCACATCTGCAAATTTGGTATTCACATGGAATTCTTCTGCAAATCAGCCTAAATTTGGATCCCTCACACAAAATGTAGATTACGGTATTTAAAAATTGACAAAGATTAAAATAGGAAGAATACATCCTGGCACTGAAATTTTGTGTTCAAAAGTCAGTAATAAGTCATACAGGTAACTATGCCCAAGTAGTATATCTTGGGACTCAAAAATTATTGCAACTAAGGAGAAATTTGACTTAGGAAAGGTAATACAGTCGTTGGGACCAGAGAAATTACCATGTTATACCGAGAGCTCGTTTTATCAGCGCTCTTTATAACAAGGTTTGACTGTATACATATTTTATATAATTAATTTTTAAAATCCCATCGACTTTGGAAACTATTTGACTTAGGCAGAGTTGACTGTATAATGGATAAAGTATTGGATAAATGTGTATGCGATAGGGATAAGGCCCTTAATTGATGCAGAAAAACAAAACGATCCACAAATTGACATACGTAGATAACGAGCGGTACAATAAAGTACATATACGAGGTAGATCAGCTTGCAATACAAGTAATCTCAGTGATATCAAAACAGTTACAAACCAACTCTAGCATAGTATCATCAAAATGCAGCATAACGGTTTGCATTTCTGTGGAGACAAAGATTTGGTCATATTGAAGATGTGAGAATGAAAAGATTTCCCTGGTACACTATGTTGTTGTTTCATACAGTTGTTTGTTGATTTATGCACAACTTTGCACTCAATAATAACTCCTGGCGCTAAATATCACCCGAGAAAGGGTCACAAGTCGTTCGTCGAGTCATGCGTAGATCTATGAGTGGCTTTATGAAACACAATGATGGAGTCTGTTTACATTATGAGATAAAACCAAAATGAATACTACTTGGACCAAACTCATTACAATGCCCGTCATAGAACTTTGATTGATCATGCATTACACCAAAAGGCGTTCCTGTAGAAAGCACAAGTATCCAAGTTGAACACGTGCTCTCAGTGGCTACTACAGCTACGAATTTGTGTCTGTCCTGAGCAATTGCTTTTCTATTAGTTTGTACAGACTTAGGTAGTGTTGCTAAAAAGTTGCAATCACTGGTAAGTTAAGCGCCAATCAAAACTATCGTGCACTAATGAAAATGCACATTCTAATTTGCAGCTGATTTGCAATCAATTGTAGCAACATCCCCTTTGATCCCTACTGATGCTTGTAAGCCAGATTTTTTTTGGGACCAACCTTAATTCTCGACTCGGTACAGAGGTATGTTCAAGGGCATGGAAGTATTCAGATTGAGGTTTTCATTCATGTGCCCTTAATTGACAAAAGCCAGGATGACACTTTCATTAACAAATTATATGTAAGTTTGAGTGGATATCAAATCCTTCCCGCATCCTCTCCAAAAATATAAGTAAGAAAAAACCAATAAGGCCTCACACCAAATTCCATTACAGGGGCTTACCCAAATATATCCAATTCACTGAAACCAGCATAAAGGATATTGGTATTGGGAAGACAATATCTGACCCCAACATCTCAACTGAATATAATTCATGATTTGTTTTCTGCTCACTTCTATGTTGATATAACAACATCCAGTCAAAGAAGGAAAGTCAAACTTATTTGTAGTTGCAAGTAAAAAAAAAAATCTTGTGATCCACTCTGCGCTGTACTGTTTTCAAGCTGAAGTATTTTCTAAGAAGTTACGATGTATAAAAAGTGTAAGATTGTTGTCTGAAATCATTCCAAAGATAGTCTATTGAATGAAAGATATGAACAGGTTGAACACTTGTTGCAAATTCTGGGGTAAACAAAGTAATCTGAATAAAGTACAATAGGCTAACCAATTACAGTGCAGATTGTAAACTCTGCACATGGTCAAATGAGCACTGATACAGGCCCTGTGCTGGAAGAGTTTCAACATTTGTTCAGTTCCTCGCAAGTTTATTTTCATATATTCCTGATTTGACTTGAAATCATAATTGTTGATATATCCACATGGTTCACACAACAGCCCCCAAATCAAGGTGCTTAAATGAATTTCCAATACGATGCATGATGAAATACATAATTGGTTCCAAAGGCATGTTTTCAAACACTGTCCTCTTGAAATGTTTTCACGAGCTTGGGGTTTGAGTCCGATGTGCCTTGCACTGGTTCGATTACAAGCTCTGGTTTCTCGTCAATGTCTTTGTCCTGTGACAAGCAATCTTCTATAGTCCCATCCGTACTTATCTCCGCATCACCTCCGTTGGTTACCATAGGAACCGCATCCCGCTCAACAGACAGCTCCTCCTGTGGGTAGAGGATGGGAGGTCCAATGTCCCCTTCTCCTTCATCTTCTGTCGTCACCTCGTTGCCCTGGTTACTGTCCTCCTCCTGACTACCAGCATCCTTCGCGACGTGACGAGGCTGGCCCAGCTTCAGAAGTTGATTCATAAACCGGGGTATGAGTTGGGGATGAATGAGACTGAAGTCGTAGAGATTGATGAGGTGTAGCAGGAAGTTATTGGTCAGGTTCTCCCGGACGATCTCCTCACCATGGACTTCGATGAATAGGGAGCATGCCCAGGGGATCTGAGAGTCTGCGATGAAACTAGAATGCAAGAAAAGAGAGAATATGGGGGATGAGTTTGAGGTAAATAAGACCCGACTAAAGAACAATGCGGTGAAGGAGGAAGTTATTGGTCAGGTTCTCCCGGACAATCTCCTCACCGTGGACTTCAATGAATAGCGAGCATGCCCATGGGATCTGAGAGTCTGCTATGAAACTAGGATGCAAGAATAAAGAGCAGTATTATATACAGTTGGAAAGTGAAATTCTGCGAAGAAAAAATGATGGAAAAACAGAAAAACTTTGGTAATTCCAACTTTGTAATAAGGAGACACAAAAATAATGTGAAGCGCATAAAGCAGTTAGCTAAATTATGCTCTATATGATTATTATCATTATTATACAGGGAGATAGAATGTACAGCTGAACCGTAGCCAACAACAAAGACGACAGAATGGAAGTAAGAAGATAAATAATGCTTGAAATAATTCTTTCCTTATTCCAATGGATATACACTGATTGACAGTGGTTTACCGTGATGCTGTGAAAAAAAATCATAGATATTCTCGGATAGGTATCAAACTCATGATCTTCTGATGAAGAGCATCTCAGTCAATGGAAGATACTAAATAATGCCTCATAAATATGGCAGGGAAATGCTGGGGAAGAAGGAAAATAGATGGAGCCCATCTTAAAAAGAGATAATATTCAATTTATATGGATATAAAAGTGGTCGCATCGTAGGGTACCTCTAGACACATATTTGCAAGCTGTCGTTTGCATTCCTGAAAGTGGCAATGGAAGAAACCAGATATCACTTAGCACTGCAAACTAAAACATGGCCAATTAACAAACAGATAATACATGAACGTGCTGTAGGTAGAAGGAGCCTTGTTCGGCATTGCAATCTGCATTTTCTGAGCGCCCTCTCATGCCTACAACTGAGCCATTAATAACCACATCAACTATCTTGTAAGTCCACAGCTGACTTTGATACAATGTCTGAATACTTTGTGGGCCCAGATATATTTGTAATTAAGTATGAATAGTGGAACATAAAGTTTTTGAGGAACAGCAAATCAATTTTAAATGAATCAAATCAAAGATGGCTTACTTGTGCTTCATACAGAGGTTGTTCCACAGCTTCATGAGTTCTTTCTCTCCTTCATTGACATCTGTAAACTCATCAATCATCTGCAAGAAAAAAAGTAAATTGAGGTGCGAATATATGACCTTGCGAGATCTGGTGTTCGAAAATGGCAAGTGGAAGCACTATGGTATAGTTGTTTTGAATTTCACCATCAACAAGACCGTCCATTTACAAAATCCCAACCGCTATTTCAATTTCCTGAAGCAAGTTGCTGTACTCTACCCAGGTGCCATCACGATTCAAAAACGTGAATTTTAATGGATGATTAACATGACATATCTTACGCATAATTCAAGACAATAGCATATATTTTTATGAACAGCTTCTCCGTTAAAATTGAATTTGATTGTTAAACTATAATAAGCGCCCTCTCTTGGTAATACTGGTATTTTGTATGTCATCGAGCATATACTAGTACAAGCTTATTTCCGAGATTTGACAAAAGAATAATAAAAAGGTAAACACAAAAACTAAAAACCAGAAATTTTCATCTAATTCTGTGCATGAGAAGGTGTTCTTTATTGAGAAAGAAAATATTGGTTCAGTATGGAGGACCCCATACTGAGATTTTGTTTATTTAGATTGGAATAATACATTTTATGGACAAAAATATTTGCTTTTACCAAAACTTTACTTGAGCTATAATAAACAACACAAAATAACAGAACATGTATGTAAGAAAAGATGAGAGAAATTAAAGGACAGACTACCCTCTGATTATTAAACATTACTGCTAATCTTACCATTCTTGTCCTCTCTTTGATCCAATCTGGATCTATCTCATCCTCACTATCCTCATCCATTTCTTGAGGTCGGATTGGTTGCAGCGAATGAGTGTGGAAATAAGTTCTGAAACAACATAAAAAGTACAATATGGTGATTCCATGGTGTGAAAATTTTCCAATTTTCTGATATTTTCATTATAAAAATGAGATCAAATTTTATGTAATGACCTTCTGAAGCTAGGATCTTAAGTTTATAAATATACTTATCTTTTCATTCAAGAAATGCTATTTTTCATAGAATTATGAAGTAATTTTCCTCTGTAGTAGCAGCGTAATATTCTGTGTCTCGTACAACAAATTTGTGGGTTTTTTTTCAATCTATTTCAGATAAAACGAATCAATTGTTCCTGATATCTATAGCATTCTATTGACCTACCTCCGTTGTGTTATATGGATGTATGAAAGATCTGAAATCAGATATTAATCAGGTCACCAGGATGAAGATTGCGTGTTTCTTATGTCGTATAGAACCATATTACGAATGGCATCTACACAAGAATTCAAGCTATATTTTGCCCATTCATCTTCATCACAATCCGTGGTGGAGGTGACTAAAAATAAATTTTATGGTAACATTCCTATGGATAGCATAAATGGCATTCGCACTACTAATTCAAAGTGATTTGGATCTGCATCTGAACATCGATGTTATTCAGCCAGCGTTCGCATTAGAGAGGTTACTCAAATAGCGATCAAGTTTCAGAGCCTAGAAGTAAAGCAATCGCTGTATCAAAACAATCACTGCAACCATGTACCCTACCGTTCGCACTACGGCCAATGGGGTGATATTTCTGAATAATTACACTCCAAATTTGAATCTTGATCCAAATCGCCAGAAAATCATATCCGCACTAAGAATAAGGGTGATCCTTCCATCAATATTTGGACATGAATGTCAGGATCGCGGTAATCTGCCGTTGTGTGCACATCCCTATAGATTGAACAGGAAAGATTGTTCCAGAGGCAGTAGAAAAATAAATAAAGGAAAAAAAGGTAAAAACTCACCGATTATGTCCTGAGATGTATGGCCTTTGTGTGAGGTAGTCTGATTTTTCACCTTCCAAGAATTCTTGCAGTGATTCCTTCGGTCTTGATGGTCTGAAAATTCAGAGAGAGTTACATCATGATTAGAAATTGAAGTCGCCATATCAATATATTTGTCTTCAGTAGATGTGGACTAGCTGAAAACAGGAGGGCAAACTTTTACAAATTATACCACTCATTTCACGACAAAAAATGTAAGCTTCACTTCCTTTCTCTCAATTAACTCATTTATAATGTATATCATGCCAAAACATTCTGGCTTAATCTCTGCTTTACACACTCCTTCTGATAAAATAGCACAGATACCTTAAAATTCTCTCTGAAAACAAAGTTGAAAACCATAAGACAACACTTCTTACTTACCAACCTCATAAGAAAATCTGAGTAATAGCAAGGATAACAATATTGAGCGCATCTTCCATAAAAATTCTCTCCGAAAATGCTATTTAAAACCACAAACGGCATTTCCTACTTTCTTCATAACGAGAATCTCGGTAACAGTTAGGATAACAATATCGAGCACGTCTTCCCTTAAATTTCTTTTCAAAAATTAAATTGAAAACTACAAGACATCATTTCCTCCTTACCTCATAACAAGTATCTGGGTAACAAACAGGATAACAATATCAAGCACATCTCTCCGAAAAATAAAAGACATCATTTTCTACTTACAAGAATCTGAGTGACCGGCGTTCTCCGACATATGGTCCATTTCTCTGGAATGCATAGCCCATGTGTTGAGCAAATCTTCCCTCAAAATTCTTGTTGAAAACTTAATTGAAAACTAAAAGACATAATTTTCTACTTACCTCATGACAAGAATCTGAGTAACGGGCGTTCTCCAACATGGTCCATTTCTCTGGAATGCATAGCCCATGTCAAGCAAAACTAAATTAAAAACTATGTAAAAGTAACTAGCTGAGTAACAGCTAGGATAGAAATATAAAGCACATCTTCTGTTTAAAGTTCTCTTAGGGAAGACGTCAATATTCAATACCGTGTCGGAACGGGAGCCGACGCGCCTCTTTTGTGCGCCCTTAATTGGTTTGCACTCCTCTGCACGCGAGGAAAATTAAGTAGGCTGCATTTACATAACAATAACCAGCGTATTGGCGATCGATAGGGCGAGACCCTAACGCATCCGGGAGGGAGCCTATTGATATTTGCCGCCGTCGAATTAAAANCCTACTTTCTTCATAACGAGAATCTCGGTAACAGTTAGGATAGCAATATCGAGCACATCTTCCCTTAAGATTCTTTTCAAAAATTAAATTGAAAACCAAACACATGATTTCCTACTTACATCATAACAAGGATCTGAGTAACAGGCATTCCTCGACATGGTCCATTTCTCTGGAATGCATAGCCCATGTCGAGCAAATCTTCCCTTAAAAATTCTGTCCGAAAACTAAATTGAAAACCGCAACCAACATTTCCTACTTACCTCATAACAAGAATCTGAGTAACATGCGTTCTCCGACATGGTCCATTTCTCTGGAATGTATAGCCCATGTCAAGCAAATCATCCCTAAAATTCTCCTCAAAGACTAAATTGAAAACCGCAACCAACATTTCCTCCTTATCTCATGACAAGAATCTGAGTAACGGCTACTGTAGGAAAACAATATCGAGCACATCTTCCCCTCAAAATTCTTGCTGAAAACTAAATTGAAAACTGTAAGACATCATTTCCTCCTTACCTCATAACAAGAATCTGGGTAACGGGTGTTCTCCGACATGGTCCATTTCTCTGGAATGCATAGCCCATGTCGAGCAAATCTCTCCGAAAATAAAAGACATCATTTCCTACTTACCTCATCACGAGGATCTGCGTGACTGGCGTTCTCCGACATGGTCCATTTCTCTGGAATGCATAGCCCATGTGTTGAGTGATCAGATTCTGTGGATTGCCAGAGTATGAGCCATCGTAGTGTTCGTTGATTGCGACATCTATACGAGCATTCTTGTGATGAGGCTGGAATATGAACAATATACATATAAAAATTTAGATCTTGCATGGTGTAGTAAACATTTAAGGTTTGCAGTTGCAACATGTGGTGTAAGAGGTATATTTCACAAAATACTAAAGAAACACAAATACAAGAATGTCAGAAAAAGATTTACTCTGTATCCTTAACTATTGAATCCAACATGAGAATAAAATTTTGTGAAAACGAAAGGAGAATAAACACGGAAGTCATACTTTTAAAGTGATCGCTAAAAGACTAGGTAGAAATGTCATTCAGGCTGCATACAATGAATAGGGGAGTTACTTTCTTTTGCATCCTTGTAGGTATTGTAAAGGCCTGAATGTGGTTGTTTACTTTGGCCAAATCCTGTGTCCCTTCTGCTCACAGTGAGTGGCAAGAAACATGTGCTTTAAAAGAAAAATAATACCCAAATTCTAACTATTATTACAGTCTAAAATAATCAAATAACTTCAGAAGCAAACAATCTGAAAAATCAGATGAAGTTTTAGCACTAGGTCTGATGAATTCATATATGTTGGCATGATTAAGCAGCATTCTGCAGATAACTAGATACTTACCACATAGGTGAAATTAAATCTACTGTGGCAGGTGCATAGATGCTTGAGCAACGAGTACAATCTCTCACAGTTGAGGGCGCACCACGGGCAGCGGAGATTATCCCGAGCCTCCGTCTGCTGTCTGGTGTTGTTGTTATAAAGGAATTGATAGAACACATGCTCCGGGGTCTCCGAGTCTGAGGGTTTGGAAGCCGGGGACTTGGATGAGAGTGGAGTGGTGCAGGTGGTTGACGATGAGGGATGGATTCGTCGGGCGGGTGATTTGTCAAGTACTGTCGAGATAAAGGATGTATGTCCAAGATATTAATAATGAGGACATGGACTTTTACAATTATTCAAACATTTCCTTTCTTCCAATTATTTCAAAGTACTTAATACATTTAGGATATGATAAAAACACATGCTCCACGGTCTTCGAATCTGAGGGTTTGGAAGCCGGGGACTTGGATGATAGCGGAGTGGTGCAGGTGGTTGACGATGAGGAATGGATTCGTCGGGCAGGTGATTTGTCAAGTACTGACGAGATAAAGAATGTGTATTACAAACTATTAATGATGAGGGCAAGGACACTGACAATTATTCCAATGTTTCTTTTCTTCCAATCATTGCAAAGCACTTTATATAAATAAAATGACAAAGGTTGATTGTCAGGTATTTCCCTCCCACTGGCCTGTATTCCGATAGCAATTGATAGCGAATGAGTTAACAAAAACACATATATTACCAAGAAAATGAAATTTTCGTGAAAAAAGGGACACAGTATCATTATGGGTAGAAATAATTTTTTTCAACCCCAAACTAAAACAGTTATCAAATATGTCATTGAACAAACATTTTACTACAAATCCCAGTGGCATATCTAACATTATCCAGATTAGAAGCAGAGGTTGAATATGGAACGAAATATAAATTTTGGTCGCAGGGAAAAGAAAGGCTCAATAGGATGAGAAGATATGAGTGGAGGGGGAAAATTCTATTAAAAACCCCATGCATTTATTCATTCTTAACTTTTCCTTTTTCAAGTACCTGTTTCTTGTCCATTGGTGAAGGCACTGTGGTTGGCTGAGTCTGATGCACTGCTGGTGGTAATGGAATGTGAGTGATCAGGTGACTGGTCAGGTGATGAGGTATGATGGCTAGCTGAACGTGTTGACCTCTCAGGTGACCTGCAGGGGTTCTCTGATGGGGATTCCCCCTCCGCTGACGTTGATGTGTTCCATGTGAGACTGAAGTTGAGCCTTGGACTGAGGTCTGGTACTTCAAATGGATCCACAGGCTGAAGGATCATGTAAATAAAACAATCTTTGACCCTATATCCATAAGAAACACCATCATTCTACTGCCAATAAAATGAGCACGTTCAAATGCAGCCTATTTGACAATGCATGTCAATGATTACCAGTTATAATAGCCTCAAAGCTAACACATCTGGCAACAAGAAAACATCCCAAATAGTTACAGAAATAACATATTAAAGACTCGCTTCAAATTGGTGCTTTTACCATCGACTTGTGGGGCAATCAAAGTTTCTTGCACCATATTCATATACCAATCGGGCATGATCCCCCGGGTGGTGCTGTATGCAAGTTCTCGCCAGTAAAATGCACTCTTTCTCTGATAGCTAACATAGCAATAGTCAGAGACAGTGTTTTCATCCAGTCACAATCAAGGAATTGATTGGATTAGTCAGTGCTGATTAACTTGTAGAAAAATGTTGATGAAACATCATTTAAGTTCGGCTATTGACCCTTGACCTCAACTGGACTCACATTGCCATCTGAGACGGTTTCCCATGATGCATTCTGATATCTGCTCTTGCTCTGTTGAACTTCCTGCAACGTCAGCTCATAGCTTCCATCGAGGAGTTGGCATCAGTACTGTCTATCAACTACTACTACCCTAGACATTAGAGATGGTATCTTATGATATCGCTTCTGTTCATTGACTACTACTAACCTGACCATCTGAAATGGTTTCCCATGACGCATTCTGATATCTACTCTTGCTCTGCTGAACTTCCTGTAACTTCAGCTCATAGCTTCCATTGAGCAGCTGCCATCGGTTCTGCTTATCAACTACTACTACCCTAGTCATCAGAGATGTATCCCTGTATATCTCATGACATCGGATCTGCTCATTAACAACTACTAACCTGGCCATCTGAAATGGTTTCCCATGACGCATTCTGGTATCTACTCTTGCTCTGTTGAACTTCCTGTAACGTCAGCTCATAGCTTCCATCAAGGAGCTGGCATCGGTTCTGCTTATCGACAACCACAAGCTCAGAAGTGAAGGTAGACAGATGACTGTCTTCATGTAGCTTTGAGGTCTGTGTTGGTGATGTGGTTAGATCCTTGTCTTTTAATCTTGTCATTACTTTCCTCCTCTTTGCTTGATGTCCATCTGAGGATAATGAGATCGGTAAATGCAAATGGTTAATTTTTTTTGAGAAAATTGAGTCACAGAGTAGCAAAACAATTCTTGAGGAACAATGAATGCATGCATAAAAATTTGAGACTAGAAATTTTCCCACCATGAAGGCTAACACCATTCCTTCAGCAGGAGCAGCATACAAATAAAATGTTACATTTGTATGTTTCTTCTGGGGCCTGTAACATAAAATAGATATGATTGATTTTCTATCAATTGTATCTCCTTGGTACAAGTTTTGCCACACACTTCCAATTAAAATTCATTGGAAAGTTTTATTGTATCTTTTATGTTACATCCCCAATGGACTGATATTTTGGAAATTTTCTAAATTTGTTGACCAAAATATTCAAAAGAACAATGTCCGACAAGTTTCATTCTTTGTTTAAATAATGAGTAAACAAAATTCACTTCAATCAGCATTAAATTGTCTTTGAAATGACAGTACAACACAACTATTTTACTTACTCCATAAAGATGAGAATGATGGAATCACAGTGGGATTACTGGACCATATCTACAGTTCTGAGCTTCTACAGTGGGCAGAAAATTATTCTGCACATGTTTTGTCACATAGAAATGATCTTCCAAAATAGAAAACAACAAAAGATTATTGCCTTGGAAATATTTATTTCTTCATCTAATTTCTTTTGCACAAATTAAATAAAATTCCGAAGTTTTGAACTTTTTATTTTAGAAAATGAGCATTGGTAAAACTGGTGCTAGTAAACTATAATATATTTACCTGACTCTAAATCTATATCTCCATTACAAAGGCTTCCATTGGGCAGTGCTGGCATGACAGGACAGGTAACCTGTAGCAGGAGTCTATACGAGCGCACAGAATGGCCATTGGAGTGACTGAAGTAACTGCTTGGTATCGTTAGCTCTTCGGATTGTGATGACAAACTTGATGTGGCAGGAGAGGGGTTAATGGGAATCTCACATTGTCCTAGGGACACCTTCATGATGGGTAGACAGATGTCCTGAAAGAGATGAAATGAAACTGTTATTATATGTCATTTAACATTTTCATAAGTCTACCTCCCATGAGGGCATTTACTTTTTTGGCTGCTTCCGTCAATCAGTTGTAGACAACTCACCAAATTTCACTATACAGTTTACTTTGTAAATTTCTCGTGTGTGTTTTTTATGCAGCTTGTAAAATAAATTGATGAATCAAAATTGAAATGGAAGCTTTACTTGAAATTGGTAATGAAAATTGACATTCTGAAAGAACAACAATGCAGCTGAATTTGACATTACAAACTAGTGGTGGCAGCGGTGGGATTCAGGGATCTCCCGTTGTCCAAGATATAGCTTTATAATGGCAAGACAGATATCAGAAAATATAGCTTTATTATGGCAAGATAAATATCGGGAAAGACCGAAATTAAAGTTTATATCATCAGCTTTTAAGATTGTGATGATAAAAAAGAGGTGGCAGCTGTGGGATTAGTGGGTGTCTCATTGTCCAAAAGATATAGGTAGACTGGTACAAATATCAAAGATTCAATTTGTAGTACATAATGGCAACGAGGAACATGTACCTTGCAGATTCAGGGGATGATTTTACAGATAGAATAAGAAAGAAAAATATAAAAAGCAAGATAGGAAAGGTACAGAAAAACAGAAGAAGATACAAAAGACGGTGAAGAGGGATGTACAGTTACGTATGTAAGGAGGAAGAGGGGGAAGATGAGGAAAGAGAGAAGAGTTCATGAGCAAGAAAAGGGAGATAATGATGACATGAAGCAGAAAAGATGAAGATAGGAGAAAGGTAATTGAAGAAAAAACTAATACATTTAGAGGAACAGAGACAGAGTGGGATTAAATAGAGGCATAGAAAAAAGGGGATCTCAAAGATGAGGATTTTGAAGAGGAAAGGAAAGGGAAAATAAAAAGGAGAAGGCGGCAGAATGAGAGGAAGTTACACTAGCCAAATTATGAAGAAATTTCTATTCTTACCTTTCTTCTTTTATGGCACACTTTGAGTAGAATGAGTTCAACAGTAGCTTTGTTATCCTCCACATGAGATGTTTCTCCAACTGTAGATTTCATTATAAAATATCATAAATCAAAAGAGACTTCAAATCTAAAGCCTATCCAGTAATTCCTATCTTGTTACAGGAATCTACAAAAAGAATGTCAATTACTTGCCTGACAGGGAAAGAGATTCAGGCCTAGCACACAATGCACACCAATACAATGATGAATATGAAAATAATATTAGAATATGCCGTAATTCAAGAGAAAGAAAACAAACATGTTCAGGCAAAGCCTTGATCTGTTTACATTAGTATTGCCCCTGTAAAAATGACTACTTACAAATTTGGACAAGTGACATGAGAAGTGCGTGCCCACACAGCATTTTCCCTTTGTCTCAGGGGAGTGGGTTTGCAGAGCCCTCTGTTCCTAAATTACAACTGAACTAATTTGGCAAAACTTGAAAAGAAGAGGACTAGTTTTCATATTTTTTTCATACTTTACCATATTAAAACAACAGCAGAAGTTGGCAGCTACGATGTAAGTGAAAACCAAAAACTTAATTTGACAGGGAGATCGTACATAAAGCAAGATCAGCATAGACAAACAAAAATCTCAGCGTTCACATTAAAGCTACATGTAATATACATTGTGAGTTTACAGAACCGAGGGTTGTTTCTTTAGAGTTCAGAATGCATTTTTATCAAATTCTATCAGATCTGGATGAAACTTACCATTCCATTTTAAATGGTTGAATGTTAATTTCAAATACTTCCCACTGAGACTGTGGACAAAAAGAGAGAGAGTTGCATGCACAGTAGTATCATAGAATAAATTCAAAACTACGCAACAAAAAATTGAAACGATTTTGTTAGAAGTGGCTGTGAGTAAAAGACATTGGCACACATTGGCACACATTAAGATTTTGTTATTTAAAAAAACATGTTTAGCCTGACCTATGTTATTTCATTCAGATTGATGAAAAAAAAACCCAAAGAATTGTTACACTAAAGCAATGTTGTACGATGTCTTTAATCTTTGCTGACAAATTTTGCTCTTTGATTCTTACAGACAAGAACAAATCTGAGGTATACATTATTGATAGAAAAATGAAAATCTGATGATTCAATTCAGTTTCTGAGAAGGCTTACAACCTACATAGAGGCATGGAAAACATTTATATTACAGCATGGTACATTGTATATTTGAGACCCATTGATAACTTATTAAAGATATTTAAAAAAAAAAAAAAAACATTCATGGATGTCATTAAATTTCAAAATATGCAGTAGATGGTAAAAATTTACAGTCACTATTAAAAGCTACGTTAGATTTCTACTACACCACTAATTTTATCAAGGTATGCATGGATAATTTATCAAATAACAATGAAACATGACTTTTTTTTTAAACATCAATATACAGTTATCATTCCCATTCAGAATATGAAAATTATCTCTTTGTGATTACATGAAGTAACAGAGTGATCATTTGGTAAATAATATTCAACAGGTATTTGGTAGGATAGAACATGTTAAGTAAAGATTTTGCATCAAGTGTTCAAACAAACAAAATACTAAGTAGATTGACAGTGATAATGTATCAGGACTGACTTATTTACATCCAAATTTATAAAAGGTTAAGAAACAGAATTAATTCAAAACTTAAATAGCTTTAATAAAAAATAGACACAAAATGGAAATAAAAACATTTGGTNGCTCATGGGGATCCGTGCGATTGGCAAATTCAAAGGAATCTGTGACGTCATGTCGGACAACTTCTCATTCACTTTGTACATAGAATTTTTAAAAATGGATTAATGTAAAATTTAGAGTAAGGTTGCAATATCATTCTCCTCAAAATAGATGCAGAATCAATACAGAAATGCTACACCCTAATCGAAAATTGGCATTTTGTTGACTTTTCCGAAAAAAAGGAGAAAATGTGAAGATTTGTATACAGAGTAAATGAGAAGTTGTCCGACATGACGTCACGGATTCCGTCGAATTTGCCGATCGCACGGATCCCCATGAGCGGTAGGGATTGTACTATCTTTGTGACTTTGAAAAGTCATAACTTTTGAACGGGTTGTCCAATTTTGCTCAAATTTTCACAGGTTATTCATCTGATTATTCTTCATTCAATGAAAGCATGATAATCCCAGGGGTTGGTTTCCCTTTAAGAAACATAATTAATTCAAAGCTTTAAAAAATAGGCACAAAATGGAAACAAAAACATTTTGTCAGGATGGAGTTTCATCAGTATTTCATTCTTTATTCAAATTATACAACAAGAAAATAGAAAGAAAAACAAAATAGGGATTTACCTTGGTGTATGTACTTCTTTTCCTGCTTTCATCTTATTTTCCTTCATTTCTAATAAATCATCGACTGAAACGCCTCTTCGTGATGGTTTCTTTTTCAGCATGTAGGTTAATGTGCGTCGCAAAAAGACAGGCTGCGTGAACAAAAAAAAATTACTTATTCAACATTTTGGGCATTCTATCCCTTCAGACTACAAAATACTACACTGTATGTGTATTACTGTAAAAGCCAATAATCTAGCGTACATAAATTTTAGAAGGTTTACTGAATTTCAGAACTTTACACACATGAGCAAGCTGTAATTTTCACGTTTTTTAAGATTATTCTACACAAGACTATGGACATTCTAATGAGTTGATATTTACATTTTAGCGGAAAAGAAGCAAAAATTTCAGCTTTTACAGGAAAGGTTGAAACATTAAATTTGGAAGTGGGGCCAGGGTTATCATTAACATTTTGCCATAAACACTCTGTGTATGTACACAAAAAAAAGTATGAGGAAAATATAAAACATGATCATTTGTAACAAACAAAAAGTTCACTGACAATTCCTAGAACAATGTCGATATTAGACAATACCTGCATTGATATTACAGAAATATTGCATATATATTTACAGTACATATTTCATAAAGAATGATGAATTTATAATTTACATTTATGTAGTATTTTAAATTGTTCTACTCTATAGTGCAGCACTAGCAAGGAGATCTCCTTGATAGTACAGTATGCTCTACATGTGTAAATATAGGTCAACTTCAAGCAGCTCTCTGTGCATCAGGCAGCTATACTGTATGTGTGAACACTCCAAAACTGACCTCTACATGGACAGAGTATGTACATGTATGCAAGGCGATGTTGAACAGAATTATATCTTTTGAAGCTTCCCAATCCTAACTAGATTTTATAATATTTAGTCCCTTTCATAACAAACGGCAGGTACAATGTACATGTAACTGTTTACTTTCATTCTTCACGCTGGGTTTAATGCTTTATTTTATTTTCTTCTTTTTGTTTCAACATATTTATTTTGGACAGAACATCAATGTTACACATTTTATAGAGAAAATGAGAAACTGCGATCAACACAAATTATTCACTATACATGTACATGCATTTATGCATGTAGATTCAAGAGGGTACATTCATCGAAGCTTCTATTCATTTTGCAAATAAATGTGTAAATACATGTACATAATGTGTGAAACTGTGAACACACCAAAACTGACCTCTTCGTGGGTAGAGTACATGTACACAGTATTATGCAAAGTGATGTTGCACAGCACAATGATCTTGTCTCTTAAAGCTGTCTCTTAAAGCTTCCCCTTCCCAACTAAATTTTGGCCCATTTCATAACAATGTACATAACCGTTTACTGTACTTTCATTCTTCATGCTGGGTTTAATGCTTTATTTTATTTTATTCTTTTTGTTTCAACATTTTTTTTTGCACAGAATATCACTGTTACACATTTTATACAGAATTGGGAAACTTCAAGAAACATAATTTATCACTACACATACACTTACTACATATTCAGGAGGTTGCATTTGTCTAAGATTCCAATATATGTCAACTTCAAAGAGTTCTCTGTGCATCAGGCAACTACTGTATGTGAACACTCCAAAACTGACCTCTTCACGGGTAGAGCGTGTATACAGTATGCAAAGTGATGTTGCACAGCACCATGATCTTTTCTCTTGATACTTGATATTTTGTCCATTTTCAACAAACAAAATGTAGCATTCTACTTTTATTCTTCCCACTGGGTTTAATCAGGCTTTTATTTTCTATGTTCTCTTTTTTTTTCTTCTTTTTTTAAAAATTATTTCAGAACATTAACATCGAACATTCCTAAGAGGACTGAGAAACTATAATAAACACAATCACTGTACATGCACTAAATGCACACACATGTACATGTAGATTCAAGAGTTTGCATTTGTCAGAGCTTCCAATATAAGATTCATTTGGCAAATGCCTCCCATAGATAATCGAAAATGCATTGTTCATTTAAAAAAAATAATTAACTATGTTAGCAATAAAATGAGTATTTCACTCATGAAAATAAGAAGACAAAATGGCAAAATATGGAGGCCACAGTTAAAACAAATTGGTGGAATAAATATTTCCAAATCCATGGATCACCCAATACACACACACACACACACACAAGCACACTCATACATGCACATGTATCTTTAAAATTACAACGCAGATGATCCCAGAAACCACTTTGATTAGCTTCATCACTGTCCCTGCTTGTGTATGAATCTCTAGAAATTTGGAAACAAAAATGTCCTTGCCGCAAAATCATGAATAGACCCATTCAGAACAAGAACTATTTTGCAACAAATTGTATCTCTATTCCTTTTTTAAATTGGCAATTTTTAAATTTTGAATTTAATCTATAAAGCATTCTAATCAAATATGTTACCAAATTGAATGTTCATCACCAAACAATATTTTAAAAAGTTGAAAGTTGCCAATTTTTAAGAAAGATAAGGATTTTGAAATGTTTAATGTGTTGCCAATTTGAGTGATTATTTTCATTAAAAAATTCTCTCAGACAAACAATAAATGGTGGCATAATAGTCAGCATCTGTGTCCTGTAGAATTTTTTTCTCTTTCTTCAATGCATCTAGTACATGTAAATGTTTTAGAGCTTGACATAAAAAATTATTGAACCAAAACACAAACTTTGTTATATCGTCCTGAAAGGGTTATTTGCGCTTGTCAATCAAAGAAAAATTCAAAATGACAATCATACATTGTAATGTAATAAAAGCCATATTGGCAATTGTTGTTCCCTAAATGTATACAAATTTTATTATCCAACAATAATAAGAGAATAAAATTGGAAGAGCAACACAAACAAAAATTAGAAACAGTGGAAATCACATTTGGTGAGCAAATCATCAGTCAGACCAACTGACTTGCAACAAAAACTAAAGAAAAAAAAGGAAGGAAAAAAGTTTCAACAATATCTTTAAACACTAACATTTCATCCTCACAAATGAGAATAAAAACAGTTGAATGAACAGAACAAAATTGAAAAATAAATTCTTGTTCAGAACTCACCGATATCTTGTGTCTTGCAGCTAGAAAGCGGTAGATTTGAGTTGGTTCTGAAATTGGTAAAGAATGGAAGGAAATAATCAATGGATGGCATAAGCAAGTGAAGGAGTTTTCAAGTTCCAAAATAATTCAATATCCATGGAACACAACTTCAATTTTGCAGAGCACTCTATCACCCAATCGGATTTCTTCCTCCAAATCAAAAAGTGAACATTGTAAACTTCTTTATACCAAGTAATTTTTTTTTTCATTTAAATTGAAAATAATATCAACCAGAGCAAGAACTTTGCACATTGTCTCTCTGAACTTGTATGTGAGAGTTACATGATTTTGTTTAAAAAAATGCAAAATTGAGGACCATGAACAGGAGTTATTCAACAAAGAGGAGATTTTGAGGTTTTATTCTTAATAGCCGGATACATGTACATTATATGCGACAAGTGCTCTAAAAAAAAATGTGCCTGTAATAGTCATCAATGTGAGCCAGCGGCATATGACTTCCTTGAATAATTGAAATGTTTTCTTTAATCATTTGGAAAACTAGTTTACAAAATTGCAGTGCACAACATAAAAAGCAAAATCTGTCTGGCATGGAGTCCTTGTTTAATATCTTTTTATTTTCAATATTCTGAAAGTTCTACATGTAAAATGCTATTTTGATAGTTGATACTGCAAATGCATGTTTATACCTTGTGAAAATATGAGGCTTAAAAGTTCAATATTTATCATCAATGCTTCACAAAATGTAAATCAAAAATATATTTTTCACCTCATAGGTATATTTTGTTCAAGTTATAACTGTAGGTCACACTAAATTCATTACTGGTGTACAAATACATGTGTAACTTTCTTTATTTTTGCATGAACTTTCCGTGATTTTCATTCACAGAAATCATACTTGTCATAAGATCATACATGTAGGAAAGACAGCTTGAAGTGAGTATTAGGATTATGAAATGAAGTCTTAAACATATTCTTAAATTGTCCACCGTTTCTCTTCACATTCATCCTCTTCCCATGACCTCATCGAAGTGAAATCCTCTTGATAAAATGACTGAGTCTGAATCACTATTCATGAGTCATGCATGGGACTTTAACTATTGCAACCATAAACAATCATCAAGTAATGTCATGATGGCTTGATTTATTGTGCACGTTCATCTTGTATCCCAATATTTCGTTCAAATTATCTAATTGTACTTTCATGCATATTTTAAATTTGTATTCTTATTTTTTTTACACTTGATTGCAAAATTTGTAAACCCCAAACTCAGTCAATTGTAATTTTGTGCATTTTGAATGCAGCACATTTCTAGTAAATACTCAAAATATTCTTATTCTTTTACACATATGTCATTTTATCTTCTAAACTTATTTATACTTTTTTTCCCTTTAACTTTAATTTAATCTGAATTCATTCTTCAACAAAGTACAACCTTACATATCATTATTCTTGACCCCTCTTACATCCTCACGCATTTTTAATTTCTCATCCCCTTATCCTTCGAACATCTCTGTTGAGAACTGTAAAGCACACTGTACATTTATCAATCCCATCTATTTTTTTGCCTCCACTTTCTTCCTGACTTTCCTTGTCAATTTGTATAATTTCCACTAAAACTAATTTCAACCACAAAGCTACATGTACAGTTCTATACACTGTTGCTCAATATTTCAACCAAAATTTGAGACAACTGCATGAAATCCCCTTCCTCAAAAGTTCTTTTCCTCCTACATTTACATACTGTACATAGACCAGCATTTTACTATTTTTAGTGCATTCAATATCTAAATTTGCTATTGATGACAATTTTATTGATACATGAACTTGTGAATTACCAGAAATTTCAAGTTTAAAAAGCTTTATTCACTTCACTAGACTTATGGATCTACTGAACAAATGCATTCTTAGTCAAGTCTCATGATTTGTATTCCCACGATTCTATTTTCTAAGAGTCTCATACATGTAGATTAATTTTTGTTTTCGATTTGACAGCAAAATACAATTGATTTCCATTAAAAAAACACCTTATTACCATGTCAACAAGAAATGAATTATTATACATTAAACCTAAAAATAAGTAATGAACACTTTTTGTGATGCCCCTAAGGCTCTCCATAGAGAGAATGAATAATGTACACTGTATTCTGGAAAGCCTTTTATTCATTTTGTAAATCAAATCAAAATCTGATGGAAATCCTTTTCATTAAATAAATTTATGTGTTCCACATGCATGTCCCCATTTTGAGACCTGTCTAAATTAAAAAAAAAAATTGTATTCAGGAAATTCAGAATGTGAAGGTTTGGAAATTATTGGCATTCACACTACGTATAAACATGTATCAACAAATTCTCTATGTACATGCTTTGAAGAAAAAAAATGTATTCAAAAATATATTAAAAAAAAAAAATATTCAAAAAATGAATAGCTTGTTACTGTTAAGAATTATCAGGATCAAGATTTTTACGTACGTTCAGGTTTCAACAAGTACATGTACAGTAACATGTCGGGGAATCTTGACAAGATATTATAATTGAACTAAAAAGAGTAGCCACTATGTGTATAGTAATATTTTCGTTTTATTTTGTACACATGCATTTGATTTGCTGAATTCATTAACTCATTGTCAAGAATGTCAACCTCTATTCCACATTCGATGCTTGGAACTTTTTATTTCATAAACTCTGATACATGCATGTACTTCCAACAACCAAAAATGAAATGTTTACTTTGTTGAACAAAATTTGAACAGAATAATCAAACTCCATAAGTAATTTTTTAATAACATTTGATGAACAAATCAACGTCAGAAAAAAAATACAGAAGAGCTCAGACAGTAATAGTGATCATAAGCCTAGGAAAATTCAGTAATGGAATTAGATGTAATTCCAGCACATACTTTTAAACTTTAATCTTGTTGTTCTGACGAAACATCTAAACATGATAAAATTGCTTCCAGTTACTTCCTACTGACAAGTTTTAGATTGCTTTACCAGGCCAGAAATTGGCTTTTCTTTCAATTACAAATTTAAGAACATTCACTCTTTCATTCATTCAATCTACACCTCTAATGGAATAAACATTACACTGTATATGATAAAAACAATACTGCTTAAAATAATATTCAAATAAATA
>BQKZ01005141.1:28245-48193 GCA_036244855.1 Temnopleurus reevesii | reverse complement strand
AAGTTATGCACATCAATTAAAAGCCCAGAATTTCGGCTAAATTATGATCTGAAAATAAACTTGAAATGCTGAATCTTGTGACTTGTGGAAGAGCAAAACTGCTTAGGGGGCCGGACACTGGAACTCATACAGTAATCCATAACTGCATGCAGAATCAATATGTCAATATTATACTTTGTCTACTTTTGTAGAAAAAGAATGAAATGTGAAATTCTGTATACAAAGTGAATGGAGAGTTCACCATTTTGGCAGCCATTTTGTGTCTATACAGTAGGTTGCCAATTTACAGAGCACATGATGAGGGGTGGAAAACTTTGAAAATTCATCAATTTCGAATGGATTGTTGGATTTTGCTCAATTCTTCACAGTTTTAGCATTGTATTCTTCTTCATCCACTGAGTGCACATCAATGTCTGGGTGAAGTTCACATTTAATAGATAACGCCGGGACTAATCTTCCTGGTATCGCATCACAGTTTGCTATGCATTTTAGCAGGATTGCTACACAAAAGATGTATGGTTTAGCAAATTTTCACATAGAACTGTACACTAAAGTGTTAAAAATTATTCCCCAGTGTTTAAAACTGCTAATCAAATGTGAAAAGTAGAATTATTCCCTGTGTCGGCACTTATTTAAAGTACAAAAATACCAACTTGCATCCACCTGTCAACCCGAACACCATCCAACTATTTATTTCAATAGAAATCAAGATAAATATGACATACAACTACTATATTATTATTTCTGTTTTGAATGTGTTTATATTTTACAGGGATGTGGGCCCATAACATGACATGTCAAGACTACTTGGATCTCATCGATAGAGGCTGGAGAAGGTAGGAATTTTTGATTATATTTATTTTAGATATTTTAGCACATTTTAGGTTATCAAAGCCCATTTATTTCCACACTATCTTTCAAGTGTGATATGTTCATGATACAATGTTTCATTTTATTTAGATTTTAAGTCAAAATTTTGGGACAGAGATATTTTCTTGCACCAAAACTTGGGCTTTAATGTGTTTGATTTTACATTTATCAAAAGTTTGGAATTTATTTTGTTTTTTAGGAGTGGTAAATATGTGTACAAGCCCACCATGGATAAGATGTGTTGCCCTCAGTATACGATACGCTGCCACGCCCCATCCCTGAAGCTGAAGAAATCCCAGAAGAAAGTCCTCAAGAAGGCGACAAAGTTCTTCACCACCGGAGAGAGGCCGGGAGGATGCGATGGAGGTGGGCGGCAAGATGGGGTAGACGGGGACGAAGCCTCTGGAGGGGTGCAGCCGGTGCCCCCAGAACCACATCGACGCCCTCAGATGGCGGTTGACGATATCCCAAAGGTTCCAAGTGGAGCGTCCATTCAGTGCTTGGAGGGTGAGGCTGAAGGGGTTAATGAGCAATCAGAGGTCATGGATCAAACAGAGGTGAAAGGTCAACATGATGGTCAATCTGAGGTCACAAGTCAATCTGAGGTCACAGGTCAGTCAGATGTCAGGGTTCCTTCTCTGCACGGAGAGACGGGTAATGAAGGAGGAGCAGAAATGATAGACGATTGTCAGGCAAATGTCTCAAGAAAACAGAAAAAGACTCCTAAACCAGGTAATCCATGTATATTTCATGTGATTGATAAAAATAATAATAATGATAATGATAGATGCAATTTATATAGGGCACGTCGACTCTGTTGAGTTCTCAAGGCGCTTTGCATTATTATTACCCTGCCTTTAGCCTGGCAGCCAACAGCGCACTTGGTATTTAAATCAATGAATATTCCTACCAGTACCAGGTACCCATTCATCTCACCTGGGTTGAGTGCAGCACAGTGTGGATAAATTTCTTGCTGAAGGAAATTGACGCCATGGGTGGGACTCGAACTTACGACCCTCTAGTTGAAAGGCGCGAGTCATGACCACTACACCATGGTGCCTTTTATTGTAGTAGGGTTGTTCTTTCTCAGTGATTGGAAAACTTATTATTAGAAGCCCTTACGCAAAGAAAGATATTCAGAGGACTCGTAGTGAGCTGCCGGGGGGGGGCACACACCTTAAAGGGGAACCAACCCCCTAGAATTAGCCTGCTCTCATTGAAAGAAGAAAAATCAGAGGGACAAACTGAAAATTTGAGCAAAATCAGACAATCCGTTCAAAAGTTATGAATTTTCAAAGTCACAGAGATTTGACGATCACTACCGCTCAGAATGGGGATCCGTGCGATCAGCAACACTAACAGAATTTGTGACGTCATGTCGGACATCTCCTCATTCACTTTGAACATAGGATTTTTAAAAGTGGACTATTGTAAAAATTTAGAGTAAGGTCGCAACATCATTCTTCTAAAAATACATGCAGAATCGATAAAGAAATGCTATACCCAACAAAAACAATTGGCATTTTATTGACTTTCCCGAAAAAAGGAGTAAATGTGAAGTTTTGTATACAGATTGAATGAGGAATTATCCGACCTGTCGTCACACATTACATTGAATTTGCAAATCATGGCGGATCCCCGTCAACGGTTGGGATGGTCATACATCTGTGACTTTGAAAATTCATAACTTTTGAACGGGGTGTCGGATTTTTCTCAAATTTTCAGTTTCTTCATCTGATTTTTCTTCATTCAATGAGAGCACGATAATTTTTGGGGTTGGTTCCCCTTTAAAAAAAGGGGAATTACACTTAGAGTTGCTTTGTTGAATGATTTGTGGGATTGAAAATTTCTGTAATCTTGATATGTACTCTAGCCAAAGTAATATCATTATAGACTTCGAGGACGACTTAAAGCATGACTGGTATGTATTTTCGTGCATAATGGTGATATTACGCATATTCAGCACAAGAACAAAGTCTCCTTTTAGCTTGGTGAGACATTGTCCTAGTTGGGAAAAAGGCTTGAAATTGAAAGGCAATTAGAAGATAATTGTTGTATCTTGAATTAGATTCGTTTGCAGAACTTGCTTATGGAGTTTTTCAAATCAGTGAACAGAATTACAAATGTTCGAAGATTTAATCATTTTTATTTACATTTATAGGCTTGGGTGCAGACTCTACGAAACCACCGTGCAAGAAGTCCAAACTCCTCAGGTTAGAGAAACGGCAAGAGAGACTGAAACAAAAGACTAACCCTAGTAGTTCTGAACCAACATCTGGACCAAGCACTGCCTCCCAGGGCCAGAATAGTCCAAAGTCACTGGAAGAGCTTATCGTTGATGCAATACCAGGACAGGATCCCAAACATCGGATTGAGGTAGATTTTGATTCTGTTTCATACATGTTTTTACACATGATTAAAACAACAAAGTGTATTTTAGTAATACAGTCTAACCTCTTTATTATTGAAACCTTGTTATATCAGGGTCAAAATACAATAAGATACAAAGAGATGGGACTAGGAAAATTAGCTTGTTATAACGAGAGCTCGTAATATCAGTGCTCTTTATAACAAGGTTTGACTGTACCTTTTGACTGTACCTTTTGAACATTTAGATGTGCTTGGTTTCCTCGGATACTCTGGAACAGGGCCCCATAACAACAAGATTTGTGATTAATTGTCACTGAAGATCTTCATTCCATGCACATTTTTTTTTCCAACAGAGTGATCAGTAACCGATTAGAACTGCTCTTTCCAATTGGCGCTTAATCTCAAACCTTTATGTTGTAGGCCCAGGGGCCTGTAACTCAAAAGATGCAATTAAACCTGCGATAAATATTTATTGTAAGTCTATGGCAAAATGTGTACAAAGAGATGCAATTAATTGCAAGATTTATTGTATCTCTTTTATGTTACAGGCCCCAGGTCTCATTTTTTGTGGCGAGAGCGTAATTTGAATGATGAAAAATAGATGTAAAGCAAAGGTGTTCAAATATTTGTTTAAAATTTAAACTGCAATGATATAAGAATCTGTATGGATATATATGTATATCTATAATTTTAAGAGAGGTTAAGGTCCTGTCATGAAATTTTTATCACAAGAGCGTTTTTTTAATGAGGAGATATAGATAAAGTAATGAAAATGTTGATTTTTTTATTCAAATATTGATTTATGTATTAAAAAACTTTAATGATATAGGAATCTGTATGGATATCCATGGAGATGTATAATTTAAAGAGAGGTTAAGGCCCAATCATGAAATTTTTGTGGCGAGAACATAATTTGAACGATGAGAAATAGATGGTTTATTAAGGAAAGGTGTCCAAATATGAATTGACGTAAACTGAAATGACATAAGAATCTGTATGGATTTACCGGTACATGTCCATGTATAAGGGAAAGAGAGGTTAAAGTCCAGTCATGAAATGTATGTTTTGTGGATGTGATGCATTGCTACATGTACATAGTGTATAACTTGAACATTTTTGTACATCTGAACATGATGCTTTAAGCCCCAGTCACATACAAGCCCAGATTCAACACCAGTCTTTTGTTCAGTCCTGATTAAGAGTTAAATGCGCCTGAACAAAGAAGGCCACATAACTCTTTCTCAGAAGACTCAACTATACATACAGGTGTGTGGGGTGTTGTTCAAAAGTTGCAATTGATCGGAACGTGCCAATCAAAATGATTGTTTCATGCGCATCTTTTTAAATGTGCATACCGTGTGTGAATGGAATGCGCATTACACTTTTATAATACAAAAGTTGCAGTTGATTTGCAGTTGATTTTGAACAACACCCCCTAAGAATCCTGCAGAATGGTATTTAATTGGGGCTTTTACATGACTGTGTCTTTAGTTTTAAAGAGAAAGCATGGAAGGATGTACATTTACCATTTTAAAAGTGATTCATGGTTTTCAAAATAGCAACACACTGACGCAATTAAACAGAAACACTTCTGTTATTCTTATTTCCACTTGCTGATTTTAATAGATCAAGCTGCTTCGATCTAACCCCATGTCAGATGAATTCAAGCAACCCTTAAACGAGAGCTTTCAGGTCTACAAGAAATATCAGAATAATTGCTTCCATTTTGGAAATAGATGAACATGATTCATGTTCTTAGAAATCTAAAAACACACTTTAAAGAAAATTTTGGTAAAACCTTCCTTTTTTTTTCTACTCATTGATTTTAATAGATCAAGCAGAACAACAGAATGACTGCTTCCATTTTGGGAATAGATGAGCATGATTCAATAGAAATCTCAACAAATTTTAATAAAACTATTTGTTTTTTCACTCACTGATTTTAATAGATTAAGCTGCTTCGATCTAACCCCATGTCGGAGGAATTCAAGCAATCCTTAGACGAGAGCTTTCAGGTCTACAAGAAATATCAGAATAATTGCTTCCATTTTGGAAATAGATGAACATGATTCATAGAAATCTGAACACACTTTAAAGAAAATGTTGGTAAAACCTTCCTTTTTTTCTACTCATTGATTTTAATAGATCAAGCAGAACAACAGAATGACTGCTTCCATTTTGGGAATAGATGAACATGATTCAATAGAAATCTCAACACACTTTAAAGAAAATTTTAATAAAACTATTTGTTTTTTCACTCACTGATTTTAATAGATCAAGCTGCTTCGATCTAACCCCATGTCGGAGGAATTCAAGCAATCCTTAGACGAAAGTTTTCAGGTTTACAAGAAATATCAGATGGCCGTTCACAATGACCCTGAGGGAAAATGCAATATGAGACAGGTAATGAATACGAAATGTAGATCACTATCTGGTTTCTTCTCACAGTTTTCTTTTTCAACAATTTCCAACAAACACTTATTTCAGGGAGCAGTGTTTGAATGATGCAATGACAGGGTGACTGGGCGTTGTGGCGTGTGCCTGTAATCAAGCTGTTTGGGACAGTCACAAATTGACTTGGGTTGGCTGCGGGTGTGATCCCCGGTCTTTTTGATCCTGAATGATGACGTTAAAGGTTGGTCCTCTTTCCCTCTTCTTCTCCTGGCGTAAGTATTTTTAATTTGAATGATACACACTGTAAAACTCAAATTCTCTCTCTCTCGAAAGATATGAAGAGCTGGACATGAGAACAAAACCCTGGAATTAATGTGGTTCCATTAGATGTAGAAAATTTTAACAAAATCCGTTAACCGGTTAAGTTCAGAATTATTGAAGTTTCATTGATGCCGTCCGTCAGGGATCTTTGATTCAGCAACTTTGAGACAAAAACTGAAACGACATTGCTAACAACTCTCCAACTTTTGTGTACAGGAAATTGAACATTTTCCTCTTTCTGCAGCAAAATTTGATCAAATCATCGTTTTTTTCCTCGGGATCTGGAAAATCTTTGCCAAAAAGTGTGTAAGTATTTCCCTAAATTTCTCAAGATAGATTTTGTAGTACTCTAATTATGAATTTAGGAAGAAAACAAAAAGAACAAAAAATAAATGTTCCATGGCCCATTTCATGGGATGCCTTTCAAAGGTAAGTAGGTGTTTTTTTTTTTAAAGCGAATATCGAGTACTTCCAAAGAACTTCAATTTGGAAAATTGAATGATTAAAATAATCTTATGTTACAAACAAAGCACAACGTGACTTGTGTAGACAAGGGAAAACTAATATGATAACCTCAAACCGGTTAAAAGCGAAATTATGTCATTCTCCACGTGCTCTGTCCATTACAGCAAACACAGGAAGCAGCGCGTGGGACTGGTATAGAATCTGTCGGCCCGACATGGCCCAATTTTGACCCTTTATTTGCACATTTCTCTGCCATTATACATTTTCTTGCAAAACACCAATTTTAAAGAGAGGAAACCAGTTTGGTGGATGATTTTCATGTTCAACCTGAAAAGATTACATTTTTACGAAATTATCGCCTCTGAGAGCATTTCTCAAGAATTAATCTTCAATGAAATGATGACTGCACAAGATTTATCCCTATTCTCAACATTTTTGTTATCTTAAAAAGGGAGGATGTTATAACCCTTTAAACCATTCTTACTGGCGATTTTACATTTAATCCTCACACCCTATTAATTATTTGACAGGATGTGAGATTGAACGTATAAAGTGGCGTCACAAGTAGCTAAATGGTTCCAGATTGCACAGGGTGCCTTTGTCTCCTTCCATGCTTTCTCTTTAGATTTGATATTTTTTCCGTCATTCATAAATCCAGCATTATATTAGATGTAATGTTCGACCTTTGACCCCTTAGATCATATTGATTCGCACAAATCCGCCCAGTCAGGAATACCTTGAAACAGAGGAGGAGAGCCATAAAGTTTATGAGAAGTACCAGACTTTTGTCCACAACGATCCCCTCGATGAATGTACCCTAATGGACGTAAGTGGGATGTCCCTTAATAACCTTTTTCAATGCATGTAGAGTATTATGATACAGACCCGTCCATTACAGACCAGGGATGTTTGTCCCAATTGTGTTTGGAAGAGATTCTTCGTCTTTGTTGAGGTAGGTGCAATATATTATTCTCTTCATATGAGTGGATCATTTTTTTTTTTGCAGATATACAATTTGAAATTTTACAACAATATTTTCTTTTTTTTTGCAGATAAGTGGTACAATATTTCTCTCTTCTAATTCTATGTAAAAAAATAATTTCAAGGATTTTTACTATCGTTCAGGTATGTACAATATTATATCCTCTTCCTATTTCATTTCTTCAATGTCGAAATTTTGAATATTATGGTATTTCCCTTAGCAAAGAATGGATCTAATTTACTGATCTAATTCTTTTAGGACAGTTGGAGTTTCTATTTGAGGTAGGTGTATTATGTATTTTGTTTCATTTGTGGTATGTAGAGTAGTATAATTAATTTTATTTTTTATGATATGTCCGAGAAAAAAAATTGAAGATAGAAATGGAATCAATGGTAGGGGAGTTTTATGACCTCACCATGTTAACTGCATTATAAACGATTGTTTATCTCTCAGCAATTATTTATTTGATTTTTGTTCATTACACTGCATTTTCCCCATAAATCGCTAAATTCATTAAATGTTCATCTGTATCATACTGAAACAATATCCATGGCATCAGGGGTCTTTGTAGACTTTGGTTAATTAGAGAATTAACATATTGGATGTTTCCGGAGAAAAAATTGTTCGAGAGAATTCTCAAAGGAGTGTTTTTTTTTAATAACAACAACAACAATAATAATAATGCATGGGTTTTATATCGTGCTCTTTCCATCCTAATTAGATGCCCAAGGTGCTCAGAGCAAGTTGAAGTGATGAAATAGAAATACAAAATATAGTACAAGGCAATGAAAGTCAAAAGGCACACTGAAACAGGTATGTCTTAATTTGCCCTTGATGGAAGACAGTGATGTTGAAGTTTTCAAACTCTGTGGAAGAGCATTCCACAGAATTGGTCCTTAGTGAGCAAATACTTGTTCACCCCAAGATCTTTTCAAAACGAAAACTTGAAATCAAAACCGGAACTCTTCAAAACTGGAAGGATGGGCTTGAGAGGTGGTTCCCTCTGTTTGAGGTGAATCTGGCCACCCATCTGCAACAATTGATGAAAAGTTTAATTTAGGGGAGAGTTTACCCCAAAATGATATTTTTTTAAGAGCAGTAAGAATTGGTGAGCAGAACAAAGCAAGTTAGAAGAAAAACGGACAAGTAATTAAAAAAAGTTATGAATTGTTTTAAGATTTGAAAAATGAGCAAATCAGTGGAAATTTTCAGACATGTTGTTGATTTGATGACATCATGGGTGCCCTACTAACCAGAGTTTTCTTTATATTCATTGTGAAACATTCATAATTTCTACAGAAAGATACAAAGTTTGTGTGAATGCAAACATGCAAATAGGTGATCTACATATCTATCATAAAGATATCCTATAGTTCAAGTTTTTTAAAAATCATATTTTTTTGGCACAAGTACAGGAAAATTTTATAACATTGATATGAATACAATAAATGTTCAGTCATGCACCTATGACGTCATCAATTGCCAATTTTGTCTAAATATTCAAACATTCATTACCTTTTTTTTTTATTAGTTGACCGATTTTTCGCAAATCTCTTTTGTTCTGTTCCTCTGATTTTTCTGTTCCTGGTGAAGAAATATTATTTATTGGGAGACTCTGCTTTGAAGAAATTGAAACACTCTTTATCTCTCTTTATTTTCAGTACAAGGGATTCTTGGTAGATNTCCCGCATACCCGGTCATCACGAATTTGGTGTCAAAAGTTGCGCGAGACTTAAAAGATAAAAGTCAGAAAAAATTATGGCGCGAGCTTCTCGCGTTTCAGATTTATCGCGAAAATTGTCGAGGGGGGGGCTTTAAAAGCCCCCCCCCAATGGGATTAGGGTTAATTTAGGGGAGAGTCTACCCCAAAGTGATATTTTTTTAAGAGCAGTAAGAATTGGTGAGCAGAACAAAACAAGTTAGAAGAAAAACGGACAAGTAATTAAAAAAAGTTGTGAATTTTTAAAGATTTGAAAAATGAGCAAATCAGTGGAAATTTTCAGACATGTTGTTGATTTGATGACATCATGGGTGCCCTACTCACCAGAGTTTTCTTTATATTCATTGTGAAACATTCATCACTTCTGCAGAAAGATACAAAACTTGTATGAATGCAAACATGCAAATAGGGAATCTACATATCTGTCTTAAAGATATCATAGTTCTTATTAGTTGTCCGATTTTTGTCAAACTTCTTTCGTTCGGTTCATCTGATTTTCTGCTCCTGGTGAAGAAATATTATTTATGGGTAGACTCTGCTTTTAAGAAATCTAAACACTCTTTATCTCTCTTTATTTTCAGTACAAGGGATTCTTGGTAGATTCACCTCTTGCAGAGCAGTACTCGAGCGATGCTCCAGAATGTGGATACGGATCGTTCCACCAGCACTACGTCCTCGATGGTAAAATCATCGCTGTCGGCGTGATGGATATACTACCCACATGTATTTCATCGGTCTACTTCTACTACGATCCTGCCTATAGGTTTCTCACATTAGGGACATATTCCGCTCTGAGGTGAGTACTTGAAGATAATTGATAACATTCTATTCTGAAAGATATGAATTTTCGATGTAAATATTCATAATGCAATTATTTTGCCATTAAAAGAAGAGTCTACCCCAAAGTAATATTTTTCTAATACAAGGAGAAAAAATTGGCGAACAGAACAAAATAATTTGAGGAAAATGAGACAAGTCATAAGAAAGTTTTGATTTTTAATGATTTGGAAAAATTGGCAAATATGTATGAATTTTCAGACATGTTACCAATCTGATGTTGTCATGGGTGTACCAATAACAATCGTTATGTTTATATTTATGGTGCGAAATTCATTTCTACAGAAAGATACAAAGTCTGTACGAATGTAATCATATGAAATAGGGGATCTACCTATCGTTCATGAAGATATTCTATAGTTAAGTTTTGAGGAAGTAATTTTTAATTGCATTGATATAGGTATGATAGATGGTTGATTGTGAATCTATAATGTCATCAGTTGCTAATTTGTCTAAATTCTTTAATATTCATAAATTTCTTACTCTTTAGTTTCCCATTTTCTGCCCCGTAATGGATCATTCTCGAGCATCATATTTCGAAAAGCATGCTGGGAACGCAAACTTGCCAATACATAAGCTTCCCACTTTGGGTTTCAGACGGTAGTCGAGTACAATAAAATACAAAACAAATTGTGGAAGATGTTTGCAGTAATATTTTTATTTTGTTTTCTTCTTTGTTTTTCAGGGAGCTAGCCTTCATCAGACTACTAAATGTGACGGCGCCTAGTATTGAGTACTACTACATGGGCTTCTATGTGCACTCATGTAAAAAGATGAGATATAAGGTGAGATATTGTTTTCTGAAAGATATTAATTCATAAATTTTATTATGGTAACAGTCAAAGCTACTAAATACTGCACAATAGAGATTGTGTCGCAAAAAAACATATTGGTATTTATGTGAGTGTTTGTAATGATGATGACCACTTCGACAATGACAATGATGATGATCATGATGATGATCATCATCATAAATTTGATGGTGATGATGGTGATGAGGATAATTTGGATGTTGGTGATGATGACGTTGATGATAACGTTGATGATGATAATGATGGTGAAGATGAAGATGATGATGATGATGATGATGATGAAGCTGCTGATGATACTGATGAGGAGGATAAGGATGACGATGGTGAAGAAGAGGATGATGATGATGATGGTGGTGATGGTGGTGGTGGTGGTGGTGGTGGTGGTGGTGGTGATGATAATGATGATGATGATGATGATGATGATGATGATGATAATGATGATGATAGAATATCTTCTACCATGATAACATTGTCTTCTACTATGTACCTAAAGCACTTGCTCAAAAAGAAAATTATGTGGAAACTTCAAATGCCATTTACCATCACTATAACCTTTTTAATCTTGGTATTTTTCCCTCCAGTGTCAGTACTACCCCTCATACCTTTTATGTCCCGAGGCCTATACCTTTCATCATATAGAGGAATGTTTACCAAAGGTCGACATCAGCAAGTACTCCCGCTTTGCTCCAGCAGATGAGAGTAAGTCATTACAACAATCTGTTAAAGTAAGTCCGTCATGATCGACATGACTTCCGGTTGCGAGCGCGCACGGACGGCGTGTTTCGTATTGGCAACAACGATATTTGAAAATTTCCTTGCTTACGCACCTTGCCAAGCTCAGAAACTCGGAACACTTTGTACGACTAATCGATCCTTGTTGTTGCGTGTAACTTTGATTCGTCCCCTCTTTGGCTTCAACTTTTTTTCTAAAAACGTGCGGAACGCATATTTTTGCGACTGCCGAGCTGTGAGCTAGCAAAATAAAGCTTGCTTATTCGCTATTCAAGGTAAAAACAAACCATGTGATTTTCTGTTCGGCAATCTTCGCAGACAGTTTGGCTCGCAACCGGAAGTCATGTCGATCATGACGGACTGACTTTAAAGGGCATCTGAGGTTAAAAAAATTATTTGTATATTGCTGAAGTGCATAGAATTAACTCATAACAATTTTATGGGACATGATGTAGGTCACTACTTGAGGAGTGAGAAACAAATAAATGGCTTGTTCGCGATCGACTAAGGGTCCACAGGTCTAAGTTAGGCTTGGTACGAGCCTTTTAGCTATGCATGCGTGTTGTTTTGTGTGCCCGTCTCTTTGTTTCGATGTATGAGCTAGTTTTCCTACTAGTTAATAATAATAATAATTATATGTTCTTATATAGCGCCTAACACTTACTTAATCAGCGCTCTACAATGTAGCATAATTACCCTGGCTTTAGCAGTGCAGCTGTAAATTGTCTTTTGATGAGAATCTCTAATTTCCAAGGCTCAATGGTGGAATGATTCAAGGTATGTTCACGTCTGGTGAAAATACGTCCTAATATCCTTTGTAAATGAAATGAGTTCCCCTTTAGGGGATTGCCACAAATGCCCATAAACATTCTATTCATATGCATAGTACTGTATATGACCTCATATACAGTACTCTGCATATGAAAAGGATTTTTAGGGGCGTTCCCAAATTGGCTCACTAAAATATAAAGAAAAATTGTTTTAAAATGTATGGGACACATTTGAGAGCTCTCTCACTCACAAGGGAGATGGCAAGGGTAGCATAGATCATCACAAGTCAACATGCATTGTCATAAAAGTGGACCTTTAAGGAAATCATGTGTCTTTGTACTAGCAGAGCATGTCACACTGCAGTCACCAAAGCTTTCTGCCTATGTTTATCTGCTGATAACACAGTCACTGATGAATTATCAGTGATCGCTTTTATTTTTTAATATACCGGTACGGTTGTGGTCAAATGTGTAGTATAATGAACACTGCACCTGCTGAATCAGGAGGTGTCGTGGTGTAGTGGTTCTGACTCTCGCCTTTCAACACGAGGGTCATGGGTTTGAATCTCTCCCATGGCGTCAATTTCCTTCAGCAAGAAATTTATCCATATTGTGCTGCACTCAACCCAGGTGAGGTGAATGGGTACCGGTAGGAAGTAATTCCTTGAATGCAGTGAGCGCCGAATGGTAGCCATGCTATAGCCGGGTAATAATGCACAGAGCGCTTAGAAACACTTCGTATTAAGCGCTATATAAATGTTGTGTATTATTATAGTTAAAATTTATTTGCTAGTCGCCAATATTATCCATTGCCTTGAAAATGTATTAACTCAAGCTCTGTCTTATTTCTTACTTATTAATTTTCCCCCAGCTGATGCACCAGTGGACATCGGCCAGGTGCTTGTGCTACACCGACATATCGCCATGACGTACCAAGTCTACAAGCAATACCGCCCTCAGTCAACAGACGATGAAGAGGTCACAGAGTACGCCCAGCTCGCTGGCAAGAAAGTCACAGGCAGGATGCTTCTGTTCCGGAACTAACAAGAACAAGTAAATTTTTTTACAAAGTGAGATATTCCCTGTCCGTTATAAATGTGGTTTGTGCAATGGATATCGGATCTCGGGCAAGGTGTCTTGGTTTTTTTCAATCGATACTTCATACCCTAATTATATGCAAATATTGATCGCTTAATATAAATTTTATCCATTCTATGTTAGTAAGATGATCCTGTTTGCTATTTATTTACCATATGTGTAATATTCATGTGAAAAGAAATGGAAATATATTTGCAGTCTTTCACTTTAGAAACTGTACTTGCACACTTACGCCATACTGCACAAAGGCAATGCGCCCAAAGTAATTGATGAAAATCATCAAACTAATGAATCAAATCAAGTTCCAGTTCAAATTTGCAGACATTACAAAAAAGTACCGGTAGAAAGATAATTCTTAACAATAGCTCTATACATGTAGGTGCATTTAGCCACATTTGGTATAGAAGAATCAAGAGATTGTTTTAGTACTTACCCAATGCTCCCCCTTAATTATGATGCATTGAAAGAACCGAAAATGCATGAGTGTGTAGTGTGAAATCTATAACTGTCTCTTAGCACTGCACAATAACTGCAAAAAAGAGGCATGATGAAACTTCATCTTTCTATAGGGGTGTTGCTCAAAAGATGCAATTGATCGCAAGTTGCAGTTTATCAGAAAGCACCAATCAAAATCATTGTTTCATGCGCGTCTTGTTAAGTGCACATACCGTGCGCGAATGAAAATGCGCGTTACAATTTGCAAAGTTGCAGTTGATTTGCAGAAGATTTTGAGCAACACCCCCTATGTCCTGTTTTACCTTGTAATTGGAGCACCTGCACAGTGACTGGTAGATTCTGGGTTCAAGTCTCTTCTAAGTCATACTGTAACAGATTTATGTTTAGTTTTGTTTCTTATCACACCAACACAAAAAAGGGATGCTCGCCAAAGTATATGGCTTAACAGGCATATTTACATAGCTCACTCATCAATGTGCAATGGACATCAATAAAAGGACGACGACACCATATTACATACCGTATAGGATAGTTTATTCAGTTCCTTCTTACAAGACGAAGCCCACACAGCTAACAAAGATACTCCTGTGTCTGTACACTGACGATTCAACTCGCCGTGTGCTAGGTCGGTCAAGCACACGCTCAACCAAGACATGTCAACCTAATCACAAAACAATGAATGTGTCCGTCCATTCACAACGCCCACCATAGCATGCTCCAGTGCACTTCAGCGCACTGGAACAGTCTACAGTCAAGAAAAGGGGTTTTCGTGACAATACCAAAAGTTCCAAATACCTGGGATTCTTGAATGATATTGGAAGGTGGGGATGAAGTAAACACATGGAGCTCCCAGGTGGCCAACCCTAATTTGTAGTTACTATTTTATTCATGTAGCCATATGGCTGTGTTGACGATAAAAACTAAGAGATGTGAGGCCGAATGTGGCTTCCAGCTCATGATCTAATCTTAGTACATTTTAAAGGGTTTTTTTTTAGCGCTTCACTTCAAAAGAAAACTTTTCAGTTGAAAAGTGTCCTCTAGCTTCTGCTCCTGTGTAGATTGGGTATCTGAGTCGATGGTGAATTGAGTTACGGTGGTGGGTTTGGTCAGCGTTGTGAATTGGAGGAGGAACTTGTCGTTCCCCTCATTGACATGGTTCTCATCGTCGGTGAACTCCTCAATGCCTTTATCATAAACTACTACACGTTCTCTCCGGAGGGGTTTAAGCTCTGGGTACAATTTGATTGTTTCCTTCACCAACTCTGTCATTATTTTTGCTCTTATTGGCTTTTTAAAACCTCTTTGCTGTCCACTTTTGAGTCCATTTTGTATATCTGTATATATACATAATCGTAGATAGTCAATGTATTCCTTATGGGCTAGGTGCTCTGAGCAGCTATTCTGCTGAATAGCTTGAAAACATCTGCATCCTCTGCTATCCTGCAATATAACTCTCTATTTTTAAGCACTGGCCCATCCCATTGTCTAAGTAAAGATTGAGGTTTCTTCGTCCATGAGTCCATTTTGTATCTCTGTATACATCATCATATATAGTTAATGTATTCTTTATGGGATCGGTGCTCGGAGCAACTATTTCTCTGTATAGCTTGAATACATTTGCATCCTCTGCTATTCTTTGATAAAGCACTCTATTCGTAATTAAGCACCGGCCCATCCCATCGTCGTAAGGAGAGACTGATAATCCATTTTTAGTCCATTTTGTATCTCTGTATACATCATCGTATATGGTTAATGTGTTCTCTATGGGATTGATGCTATGAGCAACTGTTCTACTGCTGAATACATCAACTGCAATGGCATGAGTGGCCCCAAATATTGCTGATTCTCATTTTGGTCCAAATGTATTTTGTGACCATAAAACTTTGCACTGCATAGAATGTAGTAATGTCGTGTTGGGATCAATTAAGGGAGCGACTTTATACTTCACTTACTAGCGACGAGGTACATGAAAATATATAGTTAGTTGCAGGCTGGATATATCGTTCCAATATATTTATTCACTGAGTAACAGGGCCCGGATCACAATGAAGAGTCAAGAGGGATGTTTGGGTAGAGGTGTCAACATCAAAATTGATGCACGACACCCATCGGGAAAGGGGTCAAGCAGTCGGTGCCTTATTTGCGTCTCACCATAACCTATATAGGCAGCGGCTTGTCGCAGACGCTGAAGAAATGCTTCAGCGCTCGCGTCCGAGGAAATGGTCATGTTGTGAAAATCTCTCACATGACTAAATGATGATTTAGCAAGGCTAAATCGTCTTACAAAGTCATGTTTGAGTTCACTAAATGAGGTAAAGTTTAGTCCGTCTATCCAAAGTCGCGCTTGACCTTGGAGGGTTTGTTTAAAAAGTTTTACTATGATTGATAAATTCTCTGTCATGTCAGGATCAATATCTTGTCCGTCTAAATAGTCGGTGAATGTGAGGAAGTGTGCAGTAACGTGGTCACGGTCAAGACGGTCTCCCGAGAAACAAGATGGAAGGAAGTCTGTCTGTCGTGGAGCATGTCGAGGGGCGGGGGCAGTGGTGGCTTGAGTTGAAGTCATAATGTTATTATGGTGTATTATAATAACAAATTGATAAAGGAACTACGTGCTTGCTATGAAGTGGTGTGAGCAGGAGTGTTAAAATATATTTGGGGGCAAATACAGACTCGCCAAATATTATGTATTAAAGCAAAACAGTTATGGTAGTATATTGAAGAATTGATTGAAACAAGAAATTAAAGAAAATGAAGAATGTAATTCCACGAGTTGATGTAAACAATCAGCAATATATATATTCTCTCACACTCTCTCTTGCAGACGTGGATCAATAAATATAATGTGGTTTCACTTACCTATCTTCAATAACGGGATGCAGACAACAAAGGGGTTCCAACTCCAATTCGAATGAAATAAAATAATGATTATCAGTCAACTAATAAGGTTATCGTTCATTTTAAAAAATTTATCCCTGGAAAGCGTCTCTGTTCAATTTTGTCTTTTAACTTGGCGTCGTCGATGTGATTCGGGATGAATCACTGTGTTCACTGTGTTGTCGTTGGGCTGGTCGTCAGGCTAGTCATCGTCATCAATCCTTGATCCGGGGTCTTGGGGCTGGAAGCGGTTGTCTAGCTAGGGTCCTGAAATGCTGTGGTTCCGATGGTGGTATGTCTCGATGTTGTTGTGATGCTCTGAGCTAATCGTGTAAAAGCTGGGGTCCTTGAATGTTACTTCTCCAAGAGTGGAAGATTAACTTTTAACAGTTACAGCATGGAAATAGTAACTATTTCCATATGGTTACAGTTATTATTTCTTCCAGATCTCAGATGTGGTGAAGTGGCAGCAAATTGAAGTGACAATGCGGAATTAACGTTGTTTTGTAGGGTCCAGTCGTAGAAATAATTGTTTCCTTTCCTTTATTTTTGTTGAATGAGTCCAAGGTTCTCCACCATGTCGTGTTGGGATTGCATATTGTTGCGGGAGCATATATTGAGTTATTGCAAGAAGAGAATAAAGATGCAGTTTAGATTCTAGCTCCAGTTCAATACTTACATTCACCGAGTAACAAACTCAGTTAAAATACCGGTACATTCAATTCACAAACTGAAGTAACAGGAGAAAGCTGCAATATTACTGAATTGATTGGAGTCCCAGTCAAGTAGTTTGTCTCTGGTCTGTTTTTGTTTGTGTCCCTACGTTTCTGTTTTTCTACATCCATTCATGAAATTACTTTTATACCACTAAAATTTGGGGGCAATGAAGTTTGGAGAGGGTGATTTGACTAGCTCTGATTGGCTAATAGTTATATGTCAATCAGAGTTGCCATGGAGTAATGGGGCGTGGTATTGGAGAAAGGGGTGACTTGATGAGTCATACGGGGTCAAGCGAAGTCAGGGATGTGATTTATACCGGTCCTTCATTGTGGCATACCTGCCAACCAGTCCGATTTTATCGTATTTGTTCCGATTTTTTCCAAAAAATAAGGTGAAAAATCGGAACAGTACGATTTTACATTTTAAGGAAAAAAAATTAGCATTCGTCATTTTAGCGGCGCATGCAGTGAGTATAGCACACCCACTGTTATGTACAAATTTTGCTCTCGCGCTACCACTGCACCACCTGTTTCCCGCCCGCCCAGCCGGCGGGCCGAGCCTGCACACATCGCACTCGCTCTTGCTTGCGCGTGTTACGTCTTCGCTGGTACTGTTCGCGGGACATCGATCACATACGCGTTGAAATTTTGATGTTGGATTTTGGCGAATTCTTAAGGACTTATATCATGTAAGCATTCATTTTTTCTGATGATTTGGATTACTATTTCTGGTGAATTTTCATGTGTTTAACATGTGATGCTGATCATGAGACATTGACTTTGCTTTGTACTTCGATGAGTTCATTGATTTAGTGCCACTGGAAAAATGGAATACGGATACTGTGCACGCAACATCGTACCCCATCAGCACACTGTCTCTGGATTTTTTTAATGGATTCTCGATAAAAGATTTAAAGATATACCTGAGAACAGCAAAATTACCTTGTTAAATTAGGAAATTTATTATATTGGAGTGCTTTGTACAGAGTTTCCACTGTATAAACACATAAAAAAAAATATAAGATGCAATGCCAATGGATATAAAAAATAAGGTACATGTATTTAGCAAAAATATTCATGATCAGTTTTATGAAATTATGACTTATTCAATGTGGTCATCTGTCAAAAAATAAGGCTAAAATAGCACCAGACACCATCTAGAACCCCAGAGCTTCCAGGGCCCTTGAGCGGGCCCTGGACCCCGGCCGAAAGGGACTTCGCGCTTCGCGCTCGTGATGTGCGCTTCGCGCACATGAGAGTAAGATTTTTTATTTTCAAATGTTGGCAGGTATGTTGTGGTCAGAATAATTTGAGTTTATTAGTGTTTGGACATTAGGAGATTATTTGTTCTAAGAAAGAGAACAGAAAGTCATTGAAGGTGTTTAGGGTTTGGCAGGAAATGGGTGAAAGATAATGTATCAAAGATAGCGGGGGGAAGGGTGTAATGTATTAAAGGTAGAATACCTCTTCATAACAAGAGTTAGAAAAAAAAGAGAGAGAAAAAGAATGAAAGTCTTCCATACCTGCGGCAAGCATTGTCGTTGTTGTACATCGCTCCGAGATTCAAGCCATTTTTCACCTGTAAGTCGATGATAGGCTTGTACTTTTTGAAGCTCATCTCTTCTTTCACGATGAAATAAGCTGTTGAAAACAACTTGTTCATTTGCTCCCTCTCCTCCTCTTGGAGGCGGTTTAGGCAGCTTGGGAGGTTCCGCTGTTCCGCATCCTTCCCACGAGCAATCCTCCTCGCCTCAACGCATCACACATGTCCTCTGCTCAGCTCGTGGGCCTGAATGCACTGTTTTCTAAAGTTCAAAGTACCGACACACATAGCTGCTGTCGTATAGGCAATGGCAGGAAAGTCTACACAAATTCCACATTTCATTGTATTTTCATCTTCGTTGTAGTCCCACCATGGAAATTCAGTCTTCCATTTGGGGACAAACCCTCCTCTTGTTTTTTCGTAGTTCGGTTTTGAATTCTTCGCAGGTGGGTCACAATCACTGCAGAATGGATAGGACTGAAAAATATGTTTGTATATATGTGATCTATGAGAGATGAAGATGACTTTGCCACCCTTGTGGATTCTTTTATGAGTTGTTGTAGTCCCATACAACTTAGTGAACTATCAAAGTCATCAGTGCTTGGCTCATTGCTAAGAATATTAATATTAAAATCACCCATTAGAATGCAAAATGTTTTATCTACTCTCATTGCTTCTAGAGTGGAAGTCAAACTATTTTGAAATTCATTGACATTTGTATTAGGTTTTCTATAGACGACTCCAACAATTACTGGTGCTGTTTGATTTTCTATCTCAATCCAAATGGATTCTGCATGTAAAACACTTCCATAATAGCACCTTATAGTTCAGTGATGAATGTATATAAATGCCTACACCACCACCTCGCTTTCCAGCATCGCGGCAATTTAATTCCAATGTATATCCTTCAATCCCTACTACACCAGGATTTGTGACATTCCACACTTCTGATACTCCAATGATATGAAATAATGATTGTATT
>BQKZ01005141.1:0-22127 GCA_036244855.1 Temnopleurus reevesii | reverse complement strand
CCTGTCTATAGTGGCCACTCAAATTGATTCCCTCCAGGTGAAAATGCATATTATAGAACCTGTCTATAGAGGCCACCTGTCTACAGTGGCCACTTTTTCTGTTTCCCTTGGGGTGGCCACTGTAGACAGGTTTGACTGTAGTTGATTCACCTGGCATGTGCATGCATCCCTCTCTAATCCTTTTCCTCTTTCTTCAACTAACTGCTTTCTCTTTCAGAGCAATGTCGCAACTGTTTGAAAGGTCAAGTAAGAAGTGGGCATTGCAGTACAAAAATTCTCAATCTACTGAGCTTTCATCAAGAAGGGAATCCCTATATCACTTTAGTTTGGAATCGAACAATTTATTTACACTTGACCTGTCTGACCTGACAGCAAAGATTGTCCGCAACATTTCCTTCCGTGTTGCTTCTGTGTTCTCTTTTCTACTAACCCACTCAACTCATCCATTTAGATGAGAACAATTTTTTGCGCACTTCTGTACAGTCAATGTGCATTTCATAATTCCACCCCATAATTGCCTAACCCCAGATGGACAGGGAGTAACTGGTGACTATGGAGGAGATTATCGGTAGAATTCATGTCGGCTCCATACCCCAGCTGGGTAAGAACCATCTCACATCTCATATCCCTTGCTTAATCTTATAGCATGGCACTGTCGCTAGGAAGTATTGGTTTGCGGTTAATTACCTTTTTTTCATGTGAGCATTGGTCCCTTCAATGATGTCTCTTGCCTTGCCTGTACGATATTGAATTAAATACATCAACTTGCTATCAATATTTGTCATGCCTATTGTGGCTTAAACCTCAATACTCTAATGGGTTACCATTAAATGTACAAAAATCAGGCTTTGGGATATTCAATGCCAGATTCATCGCCTAGAACATATTCTCTAAACTAAGTGCCACTCCTGTTGGAGGAGAAGCAGGAGATTACAGGGTTGGAGGTGCATCTACACTAACATTTTCACCCATGCAGGTACATCAGGGTTTGATTATGCATTTAATGGTTTTATTTGAGGAAGATTTACCTCACTTTCTTCATCAAATTCACTTACACCTTCTTGGTCGATTTCCTCCTGCTGTAAATGCATCTCCATCTCAGCCTTTTGAGCTTCATGTGCTGCCTGGATAGCAGCCTTTTTCTGTTCCAGCTTGATTCTTTCGAATTCAAGTTCAAGTTCTTGGGTCTGTTTTAGCATCTCAATGTCCAGCTTAGCAGCTTCGGCTTTTACGCGTGATTCCCTCAGTTGCGATGCTTTGGAGCTCGTAGACCTCTTTGATCTGCCGCTTCTACCCGACTTGAAGGACCTTTGCGACAATCTGTCATCATCCTCCCGTCTGTCCGGTTCGGCCGTTGTTAAAGTTCATCCTTCCTTATGCTCATCGCCCAGGGTATACTCATTGTGATCGTCATCGTGTTGCCCTATAAACGTGACTTCCACATCATCTGGCTTTGCTCCGGTAGTATCAGCCATTGTGGTCCGTTATTGCTGAATTGCAGGCATGGCCTGTAGTGATGCCGGTATTGGGTAATATTCTTGGTTGGCTTCTCGGTAATTGCCAATCAGTCCCTCCGTAATGTCCATGACAAAGCTGCTGTGCCTCTCCTTGGCTGGCTCGTCATCCAGTGCCTCGGCTCTTGCCGGTGGTGGCGGTAGCAGATCCAGGCATTCACCCTGCACACATCTATGAGGAAGTACAGCAGTTGCCGCCACCACAAGTTCGTCTTCCTCCAAACTGTGTAGTAGCTCATTAGCTCATTAGCTGATTAGCCCATTCATGTTCGGCTGGTAAGATATTGCCTGAGGAGGAGCTGGGATGCTGTGTTCTTGTGCTCTCTGTAGCCCATCTATACTGTATGTCCTGACCACCTCGTTTGGGGTTTTCTCCATCTTTCCTCCTGAATGCCATGTGCCTTGTGGAGAGGAGAGACATCACCTTTATGTCCTTCTTCATGACTTATGTCAGATTCCCATTCTGTTGGAAGTACATAGTTCCCCTTGGCTTCTTGGACAGCTTGTTTATATTGTAACGGTTTTTGCACACCAGCTGTATTTGTCGATAGAGGGCAGAATATAATATCCTTATTCTGGAAATCCCTAAATAGAGCTTCGTTATGTGGTTATAACGTTAAAGTTTGTTGTCGAGGATGGCCGAGCTTAAATGATGAATAAGGCATGTACAAATGATGAAGAATGATGAGACTTTGACTATAGTTTAGAGAAGTTAGCTTCTTCCTCTTGAAAGTCAGAGCAAAGTTATTTCTAACAGAGTATCTAAATTCAGCTGAAGGTCGGAACAGGTCTTCGTCCGCGAAGTTCTTTGACGTTTTGAGTTCGGAGCGAGTACGGGTAGCGGCGTCGGCTCAAAACAGGTGGGCGTGGCACCTACTCCTTCCTCCTTGGTTAATAGATCTGACGATTTTCGAACAGAGACCCCATCTCCCGCATCCGAGACTGGTGAATAGTTTTCATCAGGGAGACCCTTCCTGTTCATTTTTATTGATCCTGTGAGGTATATTGCCTGTGCCAGGAGGTCTTTGCCAGGAGGGTGACACTTGCTTACATCTTATCACAGAAAACCTGGGGGTACCTGCGAAAAATGGCTCCAAAACTTGTAGGGAAATTTGGTCCATGGATCTTCTTACCAGAGTCGACCCACGAGCAGCAAAATTCGCCATCTACCCAGTGAATGATTCGGCCACAGAATATATGAGGAAGTCTTTGGCAACCAATGGTTGTTTGAATAGTAACTGGCTGTTTGTCCATCCACACAACACACTTCTGTTCTTTTTTTATTAAAGTACCTTCGAGCATCACCCTTCTTCATTTTGTGTTGTTTGGGGTTCGCTTGATCGGGAAGTCATTGGCATTTGAGCGTGTTGTGCCTCGACATCCTAGGTCCTGTAGGTTGTGAAAGAGTGCTAGAGACGTATAAAAATTGTCACAGAACAGAAAGTTCCTGTGTCCTTGCAGGCCTTCAATAAGTGACAGAACTACCCTCCCACTAGCATAGATAGAAGATGCTGGCGGATGATCAAGTCCATCGAGGTTGGCCTGGCCTTAGGCATGTTGAACTTCTTCCCTTCCTGTATAAATAGACCTCTTTTTTCAGTACTCGTGTCAGAACTTGGTGATGACAAGGAAAAGTCAATATATTTAAGTGTCCAGTGATACTTACTAAGCAAGTCAACCCCTTTCTTTCTGGCAGAGTGGCTGTCTATATTAGTTTACATCATCCATAATGCCAGATTGTCCATCACTGGGCAAACATACTTGTTCTGTATCTGGAAAAAGATGTACCCGTTTGTTTTGCCAAATCCTGCTTGTTCTGAAGACATTCCAATATTTGCGTCTACAGTTGTTCCCAGAAAGAACAAGACCAGCCAACATTGTTAAGTCTCCTGTATACTTACCAAACAAAACAACTGCTTTTTTGCTGGTAGAGTCCCTGTAGACGTTAGTGTAACATTCTTCTATATTGAGTACAATGTCCGGTAGCGTGGACTTGCACAAAGAGTGCTACACTTGAAGATATGAGTTCAGAGATGAGGCTTGCACATGAAATATTATTATGCACAAATTTGGAGAGCTTTATTATATAATATATTTATATTAAATGGAGCAATGCAACACCTCCACCAATGGATGGGGTAAAAGCGGGGCCCTTGCACCAAGAGGTGGAGGCGAGAGCAGATAAAATATTATACCTTCACCAATAAGTGGAGGGAAGAGAGGTTCCTCTCGCCAATGAGCGGAGGTAAAGCAGAATTAACTTGTAAGAGTAAATGCATCAGTATATATACACTTTGGATTTTCCACATGAGAGGCTATGCCCGGTAGGTCAAGACAAAGGACGATTGCATGTAATGACTTCTTAGGTGTCAAGTCTTGAGGGGAAGTCATAAATACTTAATAGTGGATAATACTATAGTGCTACCATTGTCTATGGTGCTACCAAGAAAGGGGGTTTGTTTGACCTTCGCCTAGAGAACAAGAGCAGCTAATATTTTTAAGTCTCCTGTGATACTTACCAAACAAAATAGCTGCTTTCTTACTGGTAGAGTGCCTGTCAATGTTAGTTTGCATCATTTAGGGTGCCAGAACATCCACTGCAGGGCAGACATATTTGTTCGGGACTTGGAAGAAGGTATTCCGGTTGGGTATGCCAAACCCGGTTTGCTATGCCAGCATCGAGAGTGTGGAATAGCTGTTCCTGGACCCCACTATCGCAGTAGACATCTTTATATCTCCTGTGTGTACCCTGTTGATTGTGCGTTAGGTGTACATTTGGGACAGGTTGCCTGAAGGACAAGTCCTCATGAAATGAAGAAAATTTATCTATTACATTTGATTTGGTTCAGAGTGATCCAATGGATATGTATTTTAAAGGCACATGGAGACATTGGAATATAAAAAGGTGTACTCCTTGGTTAAATACCATCCAGCTTGTTCCAAAAACATTGCTCTCTTTGCGTAGTTGTTCGCCTAGAGAAAAGAGCCCATGATATTTTTAAGTCTCCCGTGATACTTATCAAGAAAGACAACTGCTTTCATACTGGCAGAGTGGCTTTCTATGTAAGTTTGCATCATTTAGGATGCCAGAACATCCACTGCAGGGCAGACATATTTGTTGGGGACTTGAAAGAAGGTATTCCTGTTGGGTATGCCAAACCCAGTTTGTTCTACAATTTTTGCGTAATTGTTCCCAGAGAGAACAAGAGCAGCCAATATTTTAAAGTCCCCTGTATTACTTAGCAGACAAACAACTGCTTTCATGCTGGTATAGTGCCTGTCAATGTTAGTTTGCATTATTTAGGATGCCAGAACATCCACTGCAGGGCAGAAATATTTGTTTTGGACTTAGAAGAAGGTATTCCTGTTATGTATGCCAAACCCGGTTTGTTCTACAATTTTTGCGTAATTGTTCCCAGAGAGAACAAGGACAGCTAATATTTTTAAGTCTCCTGTGATACTTAAACAAAATAGCTGCTTTCATACTGGCAGAGTGGTTCTTTAATGTTAGTTTGCATCATCTGTGATGCCAGAATGTACACTGCAAGGCAGACATATTTGCTTTGGACTTGGAAAAAAGTATTCCGGTTGGGTATGCCAAACCTGGTTTCTTCCAAAAATATTTTTATCTTTGCGTAATTGTTCCCATGTAGAACAAGAAGAGCCAATATTCTAAAGTCTCCTGTGATACTTATCAAGCAAGACAACTGCTTTCTTGCCGGTAGAGTGCCTGGCTATGTTAGTTTTCATCATTTGGGATGCCAGAACATCCACTGCAGGGCAGAAATATTTGTTTTGGACTTGGAAGAACGTATTCCAGTTGGGTATGCCAAACCCAGTTTGTTCTACAATTTTTGCGTAATTGTTCCCAGAGAGAACAAGAGCAGCCAATATTTTAAAGTCCCCTGTATTACTTAGCAGACAAAAAACTGCTTTCATGCTGGTATAGTGGCTGTCACTGTTAGTTTTCATCATTTGGGATGCCAGAACAGCCACTGCAGGGCAGAAATATTTGTTTTGGACTTGGAAGAACGTATTCCGGTTGGTTATACCAAACCCGGTTTTCTCTATCAGCATCGAGAGTTTGGAATAGCTGTTCCTGGACCCCACTTTCGCAGCAGACATCTTGACATCCCCTCTGTGCAACCCTGTTGATTGTGACCTCAAGGAGAAAACCACATGAAATGAGGAAAGGAAGAAAAAGATTCTTCAAATTTGTTCTAGTTCATAAAACCAAGGCTTGATTGACATTAAACTTTGTTGATCATAAATTTGAGTTTGATTTGAATTCTCACCAAGATCCATTCAGACAAAAGTGTATGTGTGACTATGACAAATGAGAGGTACAAATGTATTTGGTATGTGTGGCTTCCCCGCTCTCTTGTCAGTCACTCTATTTTGTAATGATGTACAAGTCTTCTGCTCCTGTGGTTTTATCTTCATTAAAGGGGAACTACACTCGGACATTAAATTGCTATCATTAAATGAAGGAAAATACGATGAACAAACTGAAAATTTGAGCAAATTTGGATAATCAATTCAAAAGTTATAAATTTTCAAACTTATCATTTCCACCTGTGCTGGGCATCCTTGAATTGGCAACGTATAGCCAATTAGCATAATCTATGATGTCATACATGGAGAACTCCTCATTCACTTTGTATACAAATTTATTGAAAATGGATCAATATCATATTTCAAATGAGGAATCAGCACCGTTCTTTCTGGAACGCTTGCAGAATTGATGTAGCTATATAATATATTTAATCAAAGAAACAAAATTTTCACTACTTTTCTGAAAAAAAGAGTAAAATTTTAAATTGTGTGTACAAAGTGAATGGAGAGTTCTCCATGTTGGCAGCCATTTGGTGCCTGTACATTTGCCAATTTAAGGAGCCCATGAGGGGTGTAAATCAAAACTTTGAAAATTCATAACTTTTGAATGGATTGTCCGATTTTGCTCAAATTTTCACAGTTTGTTCATTTTATTTTTCATCTAATGATAGAAATTTAATGTCTGGGTGTAGTTCTCCTTTAAGGTACTCCACCTTCTTCTCAACTAAATAGGGGAATGAATGTATGTATTGGCTTGTTTTAGTGAATGGCCCATGAATCTTGCAACTTTTGCTCTCTCACACTCCTGAGAGTCGTTCTTTTGCCTGTATTAGTGAATAAATTAAACAAAGATTTAAAAAAAAAACATGGCACTTCAAATATGGCATTGTTTATTGAAATCTATATCTATTAAAATCTTGCTTCACTATTTCCTACAAACCCAGAAAAAAAGCTAAATTTCATTCATATTAACAGATTAAGTCTTCTGGAGAACAAATGTCTTACTTCAATATTGATGAACATGGTTTTTGAATGTTTTTAAGATCATTCCATTTCAGTGTCACATTGTTTTATCACTATAAGGACAAAAATATTTTCTAATTGGTGTAACTAATGGTGTCTATTCCCTACATCTCTCTTGTACCTTCAATGAGTCTTCCAAGGAATGCTTTAAGTACATGTAGGTCCAAACTTGGGCAAATTTATGGAGCTTCGTATGTCAGCAAATATATCCATGTGCATGTTGGGCTGGCAGAATAACTTGAATTATAAACTCATTTACGAGTCAACTGCTATTGAAAACGATTCAGTGTACAAGGAATTGCAACTCCCCCCACCCTCAAAAAATACATATGAAAGAAATGAACATGAGGATATGTTCTAGGTTGTACCATGTTTTACTATCCCCCTTGTGTAATCATTAAATAAAAGAATCCCTTTGGTACCAGTATATGAAGGAGAAAAATCAAACGTCAAGAAAATATTAGTAAGTCTTACTAAGGTTGCCACTAAGGTTTCCGCAAAGCGCGAGCAGATATTGTCCCTGGGAGTCCCGCTTCTCTCCAGAGTTGAGTGAGCATTGGCCCCGTCTTGTGGATTTTTCTCCCGCTGTCGCCAAGCAAAAATGGAGACTCTGGGGACTCCACTTCTGTTGAGAACGTTCCAGGAGTTTGTGCCCTCAATTTAAGGTATACTTGAAATACCTTCCACTGGGTCTTGTCGAGAATGACCTCCGCTCTACCATAGGTAGACTGTCTTGTGGTCTCGAACCTGCATTTAAGAGATTTCAGAATAAAAAAATCAAGAAAATACTAGTCTTGTTTTTCATTTTATTTGTAATTTCATTAATTTGTGCCAAACTGTTGTGAAAAACAAAGTCCTGCAGATATACCAAATAAAAGATTATTTGACCAATCTATACTCAGTGCTATGTAATTGCCCATTCTGAAATGAAAATGATTATTTCCTTTGTAAAAAACTCTAAATTAGTTATAGCTAGAGGAGGTAAAAAGCAACAATTGCTTTTTCCCCAATCATCTGTCTGTAATATGTGGTTATCTTATCTGTGCTTTTTACCTTCATTTTGTGCTTATTGAGCACATAAAGTACGCTACATAGTTTTTAAAAAATCAAGCAGGAGATAGCGATAACTGTGTGGTACATGAACAATACAGTTTTCATATAACTTGAAGTATGTTAGAGGAGAATGCATGTTGAATTTACAGCAAACTATTTACAGAGATAGAACATGTAGAATGACAACTTAAGCACCAGAAACGTTTTATTTAGCATGGTGATATTGACATTTTGTGAAACCATTGCAAATACTATTATTGTTCAGAGAAATACTCAAGTTTGGTAACTTGGACAAAATATAAGTGCAAATTTAAGGAATGAAAAAATGTCAGAGCCAGACAAGATAGATCCTCTATTCTATACAGTCAGGGAGCTTGTTAAATGTAAATATGTTAGCACGCTAAAATACGTGCATTTCCCATTCCCACGATTTAAAGATATAAATAATTCAAATCTCTAAATGTGAGTGTCATAGACAAAACTACACAAAGATCGCTGTGTTCACCTCCCTGACTTGCACATGCACAAACAGGGTAGTTCCAGGTGTGAACAGTTGTTGTAATATCTTACCCTGATGACAATCCGACCATTTATCATCTTGTGCTCATCCACTTCTTTAATTGTCATATTCGACACAACACAGCTTCGGGGAGCCCCCAGAAGGCTTGCGAACAACACATAATTTCTAATGTGTGTTCTATGAGCGATAGACAGCTCCTCTCCCGAAGAGTAGAGTTCTGTATAAAATGATAATTACATTTTCTAAAAAGTTTAAAATAATTTAATGACATTACACAATTTTGATAATAGCTCTCAGTAACCTTGTAGAAAAAAATCACCTAACACCATGCACAAGTTTATATTATTCTACAGTTTAAACTGCAATCCAACAGATTTTAGTCTCAATGGTCAAGGTGATACAAATTAGAAATCAAGTCTAACACATAAATCATATGTTTCATATTTCATACACACATAGAAACGAGACAGTTTGAATTATTGACTTATTTAAGAGGTACACTAGCTCGATCAGTATTAAATTATCTGATGGAGTATAATCTAAAACAAAACTGATGTTTTGATCCCAAGAATCATGGTCAGATTTGTGAAACTGCTTGGGTTATCACTGGCTTTTCATCTTGGCTCTGTGTGGTGATAACATTTCAATATTTTGGTTAATGCTAATAACAGAATAAAACATATGGCTTCAATCTCTTACCTTGAGCTTCACGGGCTTCCCGAAACAGTTTCTCGTGGAGTTGTCTCAGATGCCCTTGAGGAATGAGGTGTTCTGCAAAAGAAAGATATAAAATGGAAGGAAGATGCTTAATTGTGTATTCGTTTGTGTACAACAGAATAGTAATTACAATTTCTAAACCTTAAACAGGATGGGTCCTACTTTAAGAACAAACAAATTAATGAGAATTGATTACAAAATCCCCCAAAATAATGATTATTATTTCACATCATTATAGTTCCTGCAAGAAAGCGCGCTTTCCCATTCCATCTCTGATATGGTCTATGCAGGGTCCAAATTTAAATGGGCCTTGTGCTCTGGGCTATTCCACAACTGTCCTATCATCATTAGTTTTCCCTTCTATATTAATCTAAAAATCATTAAAGAAAGATTGATATTGAAATGGGCTTCCATCAAATTTTGCAAGATCGGGTTTCGGCAAATTTACTGTCAGATCAAGTGTGTGGGTATTGTTGTTATAAATATGAAATGTTTAACTCACCACTTTTTATGTTCTTGAGCACTTTATCCACCTGACGATAATCGGCTTGGCGTTCCGCAGCGAGGATCCAATCCGATATTAGTTCAAAGTTATTGCACGTTCCCAAATAATTGAATATTTAAAAAATAATGAAATGAGTTCAACAGTATACTATACAATAAAACAATGATTTGGAAATAAAGAAGAGAGTTCACAAGAAACAGTTCACACAATGAATTAGTGAATATAATACACACAAGTTACAAAATGTTATACTCGATGTGTATGAATTGCGAGAATTGGAGTGGAATACTTTTGTGAGAGCGTTGTCCGTCCGTCCATCCGTCCGTCTGGACCTTGTTTCAGCGATAAGTTCAGAACCGTCAGATAACCAAACTTGGCTCAAGTATGTATAAGGATGTGAGGATGAACACAGTTGTTCGTTGTTCGTCACTGAGATCTGGATGCACTTGGTTCAAGTGTCTAGTGATGTGGTTGGTTGTTTTCCCACACGTAGGCTCAAGTATCTATAAGCATGTGAGGCCTTTGAATCTGATCATACTCTCGTCAGGAGATATCTGTCGCTTGGGCCTGTACAGCTGACGGAACTTGGGGATCAGGAGGGACAGGAAGGCTTGAATTTTGTGCAGGCGATTGTTGTTTGGGTAGGGCACAGTGTTGTCCGAGAGATGAAAAAATCTGCGAAGTTGGGTGTATTGATTTCTTGCCGTTATTGATAAAAAAAATGGATGAAAAAATACATCCTGTGTCGACCGGTATATATGATATCGCAGAATTCCCATTAGCAGTACAAGTCCAAGAAATGCCTTCATTTCTCGAACGCTGGTAGGGTGATCTTGCCAGGGACGTGCATGATCCTCTGACCAGCCTTCCATGACTTGGTTGGCATATTGGTACGTCTCGTTCATTAGGAGGTCCCACACCTCTTGTGTGAAAAAGAGGAAGAAGGCTTCCACAGGAGAAAGACTAGAAAAATCTTACATCAACCCAGGTACTTCATAAGTAAGGCCAGGGTTTATAGCAGTTTATAGATTTGATTTTTTTTCTTTGGAAGTTATGCCAGGGCGACCGTCAATGATCAAAGCACTACCATCAATTTTGCATACAATCACTCCACCATAAAAATATTATTTGCCAATAGAACACCATTTCTTCCTTGAAATCATAATCTTGATGAGGGAAGGAATTCATTATTCATTAAAGTGATTTCATACCCGTAAATGCAGGAATGATTCACTCGTCAAAATGGTCGGCTTCTTCCCAGCCAGCTTGAAAATCTGGAGGTTGCTGCCGTGCATTGGCTCGGCCGCGCGCACCCTGGGGTCCATCCCCTTGCCTGTCCACGAGCCCTCGCTCTTCCAGCAGGTTGGTCATGTTGGCGAGGCGGAGTGTCGAATCCGTCTGATGGAGAGTCCTCATCCGAAGGTTCATCAGCCACGCGATGACTCGGGGCTCTCGGCAGGCGTTATCTCTTAGCTGTTGAACAGCCAACTCTGATCTCATCCGCCAACAAAATTGACATTCGTTCCATCTCGGGATCGTTCTTAAATTGTCCCTCATTGCTGTCTGAAGCTTTCAAACTTGATTCGGACAGTGTATCTTCAAAACACTCTCCGTCTTGATCATCCATGTGCGAGCTGCATGATCGGCAAAAAGTGAAATTTGTTGTAAATCTCGAAGGGTACGATTGCAGACTGCGGCAAAATTGTCAATATGTGACCCGCCATATCAAAATGAGATACAAGTTGGGATTTTCCGAAATTCAGTTATTTATACCAAAGTTTTCTCCATATTCCAAGCTTTAATTTGGTGTATATCACGAGGCAAATGATCTAACTGTTGCGGATTCATTGTAGTTCAAAGGAGAACATCTGCAGTGTTTCAATAAATTATTTTACCGAGAAAATTGAGTTTTAAGTTGGACATCCGTTTGGTCTTTTGTCGAGCACACAAAGCACAGATTCAGGGTGCTCTTTCGAAACGGACCTTATCAACGGAATTTCACTCAAGCATAGCGCCGCTTCTTCCCATTGGAGCAAAGGATCATGTGCCATCGGTATTTTTATCCTATCCGATCACACGATTTGTCAACCTTATAGATAATTCATGAATGTTGAGTTTCTCAGCTTCGCATTCTCGACAAAATTGGAGGGAGCGTGCGTGCGTCACCGCACCCACTCAGAATGAATGTTCAGAAATCGTATGCTCCGATTTCTGTGGCCTGTTCCTAGTTATGTTCTGCGTGCCCAAAACTCGGAAATTTACGTGTTGCAATCAAAATTAGTTATCTGGTAAACTAAAAAAAATGAAAACAAACAACCAAATAGAGCGAGAATGTGGCTAGTTACACTGACACGCTCTTTTATTAGTTAGTTATGGACATCAAAATCAATACAATGAAAAACTGATACCATCTATAATAATAGGGAAATGGTTCTAAACACATTAGAATTCTCCGAAGCACCACATTTACAATTTTTTACCCACATATGTTATATCAAAATGAATCATACATGTACCTGTGCAGAAATCTGAATGTGTTTTGACAGATGGCGCATCCTTTGAAGAAATTATTAGTCCAGTAGTCCTATTATTCTTCCTCTCTGTTTGGCTGCTCCGCTTTGTTGACTGCGTTGTTAGTGTGGAGGACTGCGTGGCATTGATCTGCGCCATGATTATTAGATCTTTTTTGTCCCTGGAAAGTTCGAGCATGTTGAGTCGATAATCTATCACGTCACAGTCCATTTTCTTCGTCTCTGGCAAGACTAACTTGTGAACAGCAACGTGGGCTTTGCTCGTAGATGCTTCATGTACCTCTTTGGCTGTTGCTGAACAGAGGGATTCTACGATGATGACATAGAAATCATGACGGCTCACCTTGTTGACTGCGTCAGTGTTCTGCTCCTAGATCACATGAGCAATCAGGAGCGAGATGGGTCTACAAGATTCCGAAAAATCTTAACCCTGTAGCGATGAGTAGCACTCGTGCCGGCGAGATGGTAGCTCCTTGTCGCTGATGTCGACACCACCCATGTGCTTGTTGTACGAGACCACCATCGATGGTTTGGTCATCTCCTTTCCTCTCTTCTTGACTTGCACATCCTCTGCCTTGTGTGCCATACTGAGAAGGATGACAGGCTTGCGCTGTAACTGCTTCTGCCTGAAGGGAACTCTACAGCATCCATAACTTGTTCATGGATGCCGTAGAATAGGTTTCTGCAGAGTTTAATCCAGGATCACGGCTTGTTCTCTCTGGAAATTAGCTCCAATTTATAGAGCATCAATTTGGGTCAAAAGTCCTTTTGGAGCTGCTGCCTGGACCCACCGTTGCTCTTCAACCCGCGTCGGGGGCTCGTCAACAGCTAGGTCTTTGCCATGCATGGCGTAGAGCAGGGTTCGTCAGATGCCAACCTTGGCTTGCAGAGTTGGAGCATTGTCAGCAATCAACTTCTGCTCCCTTTGGAAGTTTGCTCCTATATTCAGTGCCTCCACTTGGGTCAGCCCTGTATGGAGCTTCACTGCACATTTCCTATAATGGGAGAATCTGTAAGAGAAAAAGTGGATATTGATGATTTGCTTCACAACAGCATTCTCTGGCAAACATAGCATGGCATTAAAACATTAGTTACATATTCATTATGGTATAAACAAGACAGGCAAATGTAGAAAAATTGAGTTCTTGCCACCGACAAGAAAAGAAAATTAAGAATAGCCGGCCTAGTTAGGGTTAAAATATGAACCAAAGTGAATGTTTGTCATCTCACCTGTGCGATGGACGAGTCATGTCCCAAAGCAGCAGCCGCCTGGACTCACCATTGTTCATTAACCCGCGTTGGGGGCTCGTCAACCGCTGGGTCCTTCCTAATCATTGCGTAGAGTAGGGTCCTACAGATGGCAACCTTGGCTTGTAGAGTTGGAGCATTGTCAGCAACCAACTTCTGCTCCCTTTGGAAGTTTGCTCAGGTCTATATTCAGTGCCTCCACTTGAGTCAGCCCCGTATGGACCTTGACCCCGCATTTCCTATAATGGGAGAATCTGTAAGAGAAAAAGTAATTGACCTGCCGTTGTTCATTCATCCTGTCGGAGGTTCATCTACGTCTAAGTCCTTGCCATGCATTGCATAGAGCAGGGTTCGGCAGGTACCAACCCTGGCTTGCAAAGTTGCATCGTCTACAATCATTGCCTGCTCCCTTTGAAAATTTGCTTCTATATTCAGTGCCTCCACTTGGGTCAAAAGTCCCAGTGCAGCTGCTACCTTGACCCGCAGTTGATCATCCATCCGTGTCAGAGGTTCGACTACGTCTAAATCCTTGCCATGCATTGCATAGAGCAGGATTCGGCAGATGCCAACTCTGGCTTGCAAAGTTAGGAGCATTGTCAGCAATTAACTTCTGCTCCCTTTGGGAATTTGCTCCTATATTCAGTGCCTCCACTTGGGTCAGCCCTGTATGGACCTTGACCCTGTGTTTCCTACAATGGGAGAATCTGGAAGAGACAAATTATGAATTAGCAATTTGCTTCACACTTGCATTTTGTGTCAAACATAAGATTACATGCATGTGTTATATTGCTGGTTGATGACATCTTGATGTTCACAAGAGATTTGGAACCGACCACACCCAGCATGTGCCTCCACTGACTTGCGTTCAGTTGGTGAAATTTTATCGCCACATACTTTAATGATTTTTGGATCTTTTTCTGATGACACCAAAGAACAGATATCTTGAATCTCACGTTTGCATAAATTCACTTGTGATTTTTCTGGCAAAAGATTCAGGTGACCGATGATCTTGGCATAATCCAGTTTATAAAGAAATTCTGTCACAAAGAAATACCTCTTGCTAATGCTCAATGCTTCCCTCAACGGCTGTGAGCTCGCGCACAAGTTTTGTAAGCTCGGATACCTGGCTTTCGAGTGCGCTGTTAGCCTTAGGATTATGTTCAGGCGCGATAGCGGCAATTGAGGGCGCGTACGGCAGAGTCTCTGCGGTATGGTCGGCCAGTGAAGCTAATTCCGTTAATGGAAGAGCCTCACTGGTCGATACTAGTATTTGACAACCATCTACTGGGAGTCTCTTAAAGAACAGCTGTTTGAAAATTCCCTTTTCTAATTTTTGTTCCCCCAACAATTGTTCCATACACCGTAGTAGTTGTGAAGGTTTTCTGTCGCCTAACTCTTCTTCTGTAAGGAGAAGTTGTACCCTTCGTTGCTCTGAGGCACTAACTCGTGCTATAAGACTCTTTTTTAGTATGGAATATGGCTCTGAATCTGGAGGATTGATAAGTATGTCTCGAATTTCCTGAGCCACATCTTGTGGCAGGGCAGAAATGACATGGGCGTATTTTGTTTGCTCTTGGGTGATGCCCCTAGTAGTGAATTGGGCTTCAGCCTGGGCAAACCAAACTAGGGGGTCTGTTAGCCAGAAAGAAGGCAATTTAATTGCTACTGCTTGAATTGGTGGTAAGGTCTCGCATGTGGACTCAGTTACTGGCGATTCTGTTGCCACATTGGAGGTATTTGGAGAATTTATGATATGAAAAAATAAAAGTAGGAAGAAGTGAAGCGTTGGAGAAAGATGGAAAAAAGAACCTATATTATGGATAACCTTGGCCTCAAAAGTTGGAGCTTCATCTATGATCAAGGCCTGTTCCCTCTGGAAATTAGCTCCAATATATAGAGCCCCAGTGCAGCTGCTACCTTGATCCGCCGTTGATTATCCACCCATGTGGGGGGGGGGGGGCGGTTCATCTATGTCTGAGTCCTTGGCGTTCGACAGATGCCAACCCTGGCTTGCAATGTTGGAGCATCGTCTATCATCATTGCCTGCTCGCTTTGGAAATTCGCTCCTATATTCAACTCCTCTACTTGGGTCAGCCTGGCATGGACCTTGACCCCACATTTCCTATATAGGAGAATCTGTAAGAGAATATTAAAGTAGAAATTGATGATTTACTTCACACCAGCATTCTATTTCAAACATAAGATGATATGTATGTGTTATATTGCTGGTCGATGACATCTTGATGTTCACAAGAGATTTAGAATCATCCATACCCAGCATGTGCCTCGCCTGACTGACTGACGTTCAGTTGGTGAGACTTTAATGCCACATACTTTGATGAGCTTTTTCTGATTATCCCAAACAAATTTTTCTCATCTGGTGTTTTTATAGAACACAGAACAGCCAATATTTGCACTTCATCGATTTCGACAAGATTAGACAAAGTGATGGCTCCTTTCTCAATATGTTTGACGATTTGATTTTGGTTCCAATGATAGGGTGTTTTATAGTTCAGGCAGGCATGGTATGACGATGGATAATGATTTTGACATCCCTCACAACGGCTCGGAGGAGGTATCACGAGCTGGATGAGCATCCTCATTAACTCTACGACAATGAAGCCTTCCAGAATTTTCATGAAGTCTGGGCAACCATCTAAAAAAAAAGACATAAATAGCCTACCTATAAAGCTTACAAGAATGTATGAGACAAGAGTAGATTCAACACTGCAACTACAGCTATGTGATATTCACATTGAAAATAAAGACAATGCATTATTTCACCTTCTCAAGCTAGCTGAATCTTTTTGTTTTCGATAGCCCTGTTAATTTCCTTGACAGCTCGTGTCGGCTTACATCAATGTTCCAGGCTTAAATTGATACCCCTCCGGCTAGCCATCATCCTACCCCTATTAAATGATGCGTAGTATTCGCGTATATTCACAAATATATCTTTATTGAATGCTTTGACAACTGCATAGCGCTTACCCCCAAGTGACACGGGGTGAACGTCGTCGGGGAACCTGTGGGTTGATGCTCGATGTCGGCGATATTTGTAGGCATTATTAAGGTCAGCTGTCTCCTTGATTTCTTGGCTTCTGAATGATTTTTCTCTTGGGACTGCATTTAAGAAACAAAAAAAGAGGAAAAGTAGAATAAGTTATAGTTTACGTTTCTAGTCTTAATCATAAAGTTTACAGACAGCACACGAATACGCATACACACAAACACACACACACACACACACACACATACAACACACATTCTCAGTAACTACACAAAATTAAATGTATTATGGTGGCCGTGGGGCAAAGGGTAATAAAAGACGGCTTACCTTCGTGACTGGCCATCGGCAGTAGTAGTTGGTACGCGTCGGCGATCTCTCAGTCAAGTGCTGTCTCTCGGTCAAGTGCTCTACGATGTGTGTCTCTATTGGTGTCTCTGTCGATGTGTCTACTCTTCACGGTCGCTTCTAGCCGGCCAATCGCACGGATGGCCGAGGTCGCGTGACGTGGAATGGAGCGGATCGGACGTCACGTGACCAGCCCGGGCTACCCAAGCATTTTGCCCCTCGGATCACCAGAGTATGTTATGTTTGCACTCACCTTTCTCTGGGGTCTCTTGGAAGGTGACGATACGGGCGTCGATGGCGGGTCTGGAAAGTCAAAGATGTCCTTGGTGAAGGATACAGCCTCTGGTGTTGGAGGAGGTTGAAGCCCATCCGGGATATTGTTTGGGAGCTTGACTCGCTGTTCCTTGGGTGGACCGTCTGTAGAATCAGTGCCTTGGTACATTAACTCAGTGGACGGACTCGTCCACTGTGTAACCCCAGATGTCGTATTGTAAAAGTGGGCCCGTTGTTCTCTCTCGGAGTAGCCTACCTGCCACCCTCCTTTGCTGTCTTTAGACGATAGAAAAAGTTTAGCCACATACGCAGACGTGAATGCGTTGTCGGTCATAATGTTACGTTTTTGTTTTCGATAGCCCTGTTAATTTCCTTGACAGCCCGTGTCAGCTTACACCAATGTTCCAGGCTTAAATTGATACCCCTCCGGCTAGCCATCATCCTACCCCCATTAAATGATGCGTAGTATTCGTGTATATTCACGAATATCTCTTTATTGAATGTTTTGACAACTGCATAGTGCTTACCCCCAAGTGACACGTGGTGAACGTCGTCGTCAGGGAATCCTGTGTGTTGCTGCTCGATGTCAGCGATGTTTGTAGGCATTCTTAAGGTCAGCTGCCTCCTCGGTTTCTTGGCCTCCGAATGATTTTTCTCTTGGGACTGCATTTAAGAGACAAAAAGAGAAGAAAGGTGGAATAAGTTATAGTTTACGTTTCTAGTCTTAATCATAAAGATTACAGACAGCACACGGATACGCATACACACAAACACACACACATACAACACACATTCTCAGTAACTACACAAAATTAAATGTATGTTATGTTTGCACTCACCTCTCTCTGGGGCCTCTTGGAAGGTGACGATACGGCGTCGATGGCGGGTCTGGAAAGTCAAAGATGTTCTTGGTGAAGGGTGCAGCCTCTGGTGTTGGAGGAGGTTGAAGCCCATCTGGGATATTGTTTGGGAGCTTGACTTGCTGTTCCTTGGGTGGACCGTCTGTAGAATCAGTGCCTTGGTACGTTAACTCAGTGGACGGACTCGTCCACTGTGTAACCCCAGATGTCGTATTGTAAAAGTAGGCCCATTGTTCTCTCTTGGAGTAGCCCACCTGCCACCCTTCTTCGCTGTCCTTAGACGATAGAAAAAGTTAAGCCACAGCCGCAGACGTGAATGCATTGTCGGTCCTAATGTTACGTTGAGGAAAAGTAGATGTTGTATAAGCTGCTAAGCGTGTAGGACGTACGTCTGGTGACAGTGATGATGTGAAGTCAAGTGACCATACATTCAAACTTCGCGGGTATATACCCTGACCTTCGTTGCTAGGTGAATCGTCATGCGTTGACTCGACCAATGATACAACGCCTTTATTCCACGTGACATGGCCTCTGGCCAATCAGGATCGGAGAAGTTTTAAGCACAATCTCGATCTGAATAAAATGTATTTTGTATTAAAGAGCACTAATAAAAAAAAACTTTTTTATTGGAACAGTTTATGAGGAATAAAGTAGATAACTTCTCTTGACTGTAATCTATTTGTGATTCTTGTATTTTAACTTTGCTGATCATATGTAAATATTGTGTTTTGTGACATATATAAAAAGAATTTCTCTTCACTGTAATGATTGTCTGGAACAACAGGCAAAGGTACAAGTCTGGCACCTTTGAAATAAATGGACCCTTTTCTCACCTTTTATTTGACCAAGCTTCTCAGGATCCAAGGCCTGGTGTGCCCCATCCCCTACTTTATTTACTGCCTCCCGCTTGCCACGTGCCTTCCCCGTGGCCAGGCATTCTTTTCCGAAGACATTCTCCAACAAGGAGAAGAGTAGAGCCTCCTTCGTCTTGCCCTTGCTGAAGACCTCCCTCTTCTTGAACTCTTTATGGACAGAGATATACTCACATGCCACCCTACTTCATATGAATAAGGAAGTTCAGTCCATTCTGCAATATTTGTAAGCTATGGAATCCCAGGCCTTCCACAAGCTCTTCTCCCATTAATTTCGGCCTCAAACAATCTTTTTCGGAACAAAGAGTAGGTCGTCCTAAAGGGTTTTTGTCTAGGTTCACTATAACCCTGTACAGTCGTAGTCGATCAAATATCATTAGTATATGCTGCTCATGTTCCTTGCGGTAGCTACTCGCTATGAGTGAATCATCAATGTACATTCGGTAAGCCGTGCAGTACCTCGTCAATGAATCTTTGGAACGACTGCGCTGCGTTTCTCAAGCCAAATTGCATGCGTATGAATTCGAACAATCCAAATGGCGTGGTAAAGGAAATCTGCGCCGATTATTGCTGTGGGAACGTCTGCGACGCAAATACTGGTACATGTTAACATGGCGTGGCCTTTTAATCATTGTCATGTAGCAAACCCAGTTTTCCAAGGAATTCTCTCACAAAGAAATACTTCTTGCTGATGCCAATTTAGAGGGCAACAACTAGTAATTTTATCACTTTCCTTAATGCTATGTCACACTTGAATGTTATCTTTGATGTCATTTGGTGTAATTCCTACAACTCCTCTTTCTTCTATGGATAAGATGAATAAGGAATTCCAGTCCATTCTGCAATATTTGTAGTTGTTTAGCCTTCCAGAACTTCTCTTCTCCCTTCCACAAGCTCTTCTCTCATTTATTTAGTTTGTTTAGATCTGTATATCGGCTCAATAAATGGCCCAATCTCTCGGCACAAAAAGTCGAAGGTCCTGATGTTTACACGAAAGTTCTCACAAAAATCTTCAGCAGTAAACGCCTCGTTTACGATTCGCTGCCAGAAGTGACCTGAACGATATTTACTTCACAGCTGTCTGTCGGTTGTACAGCCGTAGAAAACAGCAACTGCCATGATGAACACCATTCGTATTCTTTGCCGACATCTCTCCTCAAACTTCTTCAATCTCATAGCCCTTTCACGCAGATATCTTCTTCGTCCATCGAGCAACTGGGGAAATACATTGTTGTTTGCGTTACCAATCCTTGCTCTTATGATTGTATGTCGGCGTGTTTCGACTAATAAAGCAGAAAATGTACTGCAATTTCATTTTGCACATGGTCTTTTGTAATTGCAGAGAAGTTTTCTTTTGTCCAGACTTCTTACGAAGGACATAGGAGCTTGATTGGGCAAGAAGTGGGACAGAGGTGGATGATACATTTACATGGTGCGATTGGGGTGGAACAATGTTCCTATAAGGTATTGTAATACGTGCCCTGGTTATGAAGTAAATCACTGTCCCAACGGGGTAAAATACAAGATACAAAATTATGTCCGTAAAAAGAAACTTCTCCTTGACTGTTCTGAAGTTATAAGTTCACAAAAATGATGTCGGTCTCTTTCCCAAACTCCTCCTTTTAAATTGTTGGTCCCAACATGTAATCACATTTTCACACTTTGAACATCGGAGCAAAAATCTGTATAACGATTGTAATCTCTGATGCGTTGAAAATTTGTCCTTGGGAGGCAGTGAACGCTGATATCAAAGTCAGAAATCAGTTAGGAAACAGGAAGGATTCCATGCGAGGTTGGCTTCCTCCATCCACATCTTCATTGTCCTCAATCCTCGACTTATAGCGTCCGTTGTTTCAGCCTTGACAATGAATTCCGCAACAACCGAGTAACCAACATTGGTTTTGACGGCCAAGAAAAACAATGGCAAGGTATCGTAATTTTGATGTTTACAAATTATGGAGCGTTCTCTGGTGAACATAGGGACCATCACAGAACCTTGGGTTGGGGTCGTATGTAAACAGGCTCTTTTTCAGACCATGCACGCCCGCCACCAATCCCCTAAAGGTCGGAAACTCCCCAGGTCCGGACCTGGGTAGGTTTGAGGTGTAACATGGGTCATAGTATCCTGGCATTCATGCCAGGCCAAAGATGGCGTAGGCTCTCTGCAGCATTGTCATTCAGCTATTCCATGCTCAAATTCATTATTGCATTTTAGTACAGAGGAAATATGCACTTATTTCATTTCTGCTTGTTGCCCAACACTGCACAAATAGAGATACTACCCTATCTGCAAAAGCTCCTTGCACCCTCTGGCAGATTTCATGTTATAAGATGACATAGATTGGCTTTTCTGGAGGAAGTATGAATTTTAAAAATACCTGGAAAAACTTATTCAATGGCCTTGATTTCCCTCTCACAGAAATCGGTTAGGAAACAGGAAGGATTCCATGGGAGGTTGGCTTCCTCCATCCACAGCTTAATTGTCCTCAATCCTCGATTTATAGCGCCCGTTGTTTCAGCCTTGACAATGAATTCCGCAACAACCGAGTAACCAACATTGGTTTTGACGGCCAAGAAAAACAATGGTAAGGCATCGTAATTTTGATGTTTACAAATTATAGAGCGCTCTCTAGTGTCTATCAAGAGAAAATAGGGACCATCACAGAACCTTGGGCTGGGGTTGTGTGTAAACAGGCTCTTTTTGAGACCATGCACACCCGCCACCAATCCCCTAAAGGTCGGAAACTCCCCAGGTCCGGACCTGGGTAGGTTTGAGGTGTAACATGGGTCCTAGTATCCTAGCATTCATGCCAGCCCAAAGATGGCGTAGGCTCTATGCCGCATTGTCATTCAGCTATTCTGTGCTCAAATTCATTATTGCATTTTAGTACAGAGGAAATATGCACTAATTGCATTTCTGCTTGTTGCTGGACACTGCACAAATAGAAATACTACCCTATCTGCACAAGCTCCTTGCACCCTCTGGCAGATTTCACATAGACTGGCTTTTCTGGAGGAAGTATGAATTTTAAAAATACCTGGAAAAATTTCTTCAATGGCCTTGATTTCCCTCTCGCAGAAATCGGTTAGGAAACAGGAAGGATTCCATGGGAGGTTGGCTTCCTCCATCCACATCTTGACCGTCCTCAATCCTCGACTTATAGCGGCCGTTGTTTCAGCCTTCACAATGAATTCCGCAACAACCGAATAACCAACATTGGTTTTGACAGCCAAGAAAAACAATGGCAAGGCATCGTAATTTTGATGTTTACAAATTATGGAGCGCTCTCTGGTGAACATAGGGACCATCACAGAACCTTGGGT